>JACGTJ010003138.1:5834-20117 GCA_014858695.1 Chrysomya rufifacies | reverse complement strand
AACCCACGATTTAGAATATATATACTTTATGGGGTCTCACCATTTCATTATAACTTAAGCATATAAAAACATACAAATATTCTTGTTAAATAATGAATAGATAAAATTCTTGAACGTTCCTAGCATTTAAACTATAAGGTTAAATTTTCTTGATATCTTCTGCGAATTTAATAATAATTATTTTTTCACTTAATTATATTTTAACATAAACTAATAAAACGTGTGGGATATAATTTTTAATTCTACTCAAATACGTATGGATGTTGTACATTATGAAGCAAACAAAAAAAAAATACGGAAAGCTTTGTGGTTTTGTAGATGGGAATCACATAATAATTCTTCGAATATGAAAAATTTTACATACATAAAAATATTTTTCTTTAAATTAACTAGTAATAATCCATAAATATAAAAAAATTTTAACATTTTTCTTTAAATCAACTAAATATGAAATAACCCACTTGACTAATGTAATGAATATTCGCACCAAAAAGAACAATTTTTTTACGAAAAATATAAGAAGATTTACAAAAAATTGGAATTACGAACAATTGGCGATAATTTTTCGAGTAAAATTGAAATTAAGAAATTAAAAGTTATTTGATTAGGTAAATTTGACAATTTCCAGATTTTATTAAGTCAAATAAAACAAGATTGTTCAAGATCTACATACACGACAAAATCAAGAACGGAAATTTATTCTGAATTTAATTTAAATTTGTTTTATATTATCTAATATCATCAAATAAATTGAATGCAAAAAAATTTATTAAATCTTTTTATGTTATGCGATAATTTTTCCGAAAATGAAATACGAAATCAAATTGAAATCACCATTACAAACAAATACTTTTCCAATCCATTTGCGATGACGATTTCGACCTATACGATACGAAAAAGTTATCGAAAAAGTCTCGTTAAACTTTCGTTATGCTCGAGAACAAAGGTTTTGTTGCTACAAATTAATATAAATAATACTTTTTCCAATAGATATAAATTTTTTTTCGAATTAGACAAATTATTGAATAAAATTTCATCGGTATAGTTTTCAAAAAGTTTGATCATGTTGGATTTTTTTAAATAACAAACCTATTAAACTTAGACATGAAAGAATTCTGGGGTAACAAGATACGAAAGAAATTGTCAAGAACATATATCAAAAATTCTAAGTCGAGCTTGGTATTTACGTCCGTCTGTCAATTGCAAGTGCAAAGATAAAATTTGGCATATAAATTTCCTGTTCTATAAGGTTTATTTGCTATTGCGATTAAACTCAATATAAAATCGGTCATTTTGAAATACATAACACGTCATGAACATGAAACAGAATAATATACATCAATGAAATCTTGGGGTGACCACAAAATTGGGTACTGGTAATATTTTTGTTTGGTATTGAAAATGGGCGGTATTGGATCATAAATAAGGAAGTTATGAAAAAACCCATGAAAATCTTTAAATTTAGAGCGTTTTAGTACATAATATGTCATAAATATGTAAAGAGAAGTAATGGGAAACTAAGATTCGAAAAATAGGAAGAATATTGAAAAAATAGGCGTGCCTGCCTACCCACAAAAATCCGTGATTTTGATGTATTTTATCACAAATATGAAATGAATGAATGTAAACGATGAAATTTTCGATGCATCATTAATTAGTAGAAAGAAACTTGGATAAAAAATATATTAAATATACTGTGTACTGCGATCTGGTTATATTTTGATGGTGGGTATTAAAGATTCGGCCAAACTGAATATAACATTCTTACTTGTTAATTTTGTGAAGATTGAAATATTAACTTCTCTTTACGAAATAGTCACCTCGTACCCAACTTCATTATTATTTCACCTTTTCCAATTTTCCAGATCATCTCGAAAATCATCTCTAATATAATTAATTTTTATAAAATTGCATTAATCAATTACAAAAAAAATACTGTTTCAATACTCCTAACTAGCAGATTTCCCAATTAAACTAAAAAATTACTTACAAACTATTATTATTATTATTACCCTCCTCTTTTAGTATGGCTCAAGTTATCGATGGCAAAGCTATTGCAGCCCAAATTCGTTCAGAAATCCATCAAGAAGTTTTAAACTTTACCGCACAAGGTAATCGTGCTCCCCACTTAACGGCCATTATTGTTGGTGATAATCAGGCTAGTGAAACTTATGTACGTATGAAAATGAACGCTGCCAAAGAAGTTGGTATATCGAGTGAAACCAAACGATTACCAGACACAACTACTGAACAAGAACTCTTGGATCTTATCGATCAGCTAAACAAAGACACAGCAGTTGATGGCATTTTAGTACAATTACCAGTTCCTGATCATATGAATGAACGTAAAATTTGTAATGCTGTTGTGTGTGAAAAGGATGTAGATGGTTTTAATGTCTTCAATGTTGGGCGTATGTGTCTCGATATGAAGTCCATGATACCTGCTACACCTTTAGGTGTTATTGAGTTATTAAGACGTACGGGCATTGATACATTCGGTAAGAACGCTGTTGTGGTGGGACGTTCGAAGAATGTTAGTATGCCCATTGCAATGTTAATGCATGCTGATGGTCGTAATGAAACTAATGCTATGGATGCTACGGTAACAATTTGTCATCGTTTTACACCGCCCAAAGAATTGGCCAAATATTGTTCGATGGCTGATATTATTATTACTGCAACTGGAGTACCTGGTTTGATAAGAAAGGATATGGTTAAACCTGGTGCCTGTGTCATAGATGTTGGTATTACACGTATAACAGATAGTAATGGAAAAACTAAGTTGGTAGGAGATGTTGATTACGATGGTAAGGGAAATGTTTTTTTTTTATTTAATACTGTTAACAACTAAATTTATTATTACTATTTTTTCTTTAAATTTTAGAAGTGCGTCAAGTTGCTGGTTATATAACACCTGTTCCGGGTGGTGTTGGTCCCATGACTGTGGCCATGTTAATGCACAACACATTAACTGCTGCTAAGAATTTAGCAGCTGCCTCCACTAAGAGTTAGTTTCATAATTAAAGTTTGGCTATAGTATTTTTTCATATTAAAATAGATTTTTTTTAAATATTAATAACCCCCGATTTCACTAAAGCAATAACCAAAGTTTAAATCCTAATTATCAGTTACAGGAGTATGTTAAATTTGTGAAAATTAACTGATAGCTAATATTTAATTTTTTTCTTGCTGAAATTGGAGGTAAATCTCATTTTTTTATTTTACATTATAATTTTCGTTTAGTTTTAACAAATTAGATTTCAAATGACAATTTATTGTTTTAATATTAATTTTACATTGATATAAAATAATAGAAAATATGACAAATTAATTAATAATTATTACTATTATGAGCTTGGAAATAAAATCATAATTACAATTAAAATTTATAGTTTTTTAATTTATATATATTTTATAACGAGATGAAAGAATTGTAATTAAAAGAATAATAAATTAGTTCAGTAAAAAAAGAAAATATTTTTGAACCTCCCATAAAACTGCCTCGGTAAGGTAATCAAATTTTTGTTTATAACTTTGTCGTGTATGTACAATAAAAGTATAATAATTCAGGAGCCTATAAAAAGGTGTGACCAACACAAAATAAAAGAAGAATTATACCGAAATTTTGAAATTAGTTCATTGTGCACTAATTTTCTATATAAATATAAATCGACATTTTAAACAATTGAAATCTGCTGTTGAGTCACTAGCAAATTCCTCCGCCAGCAATCAGTTCGTTGTTACAGTCTGAGGTTACACAAAACCAACCAAAGTAATACAATCGCAAAAATTATGTACATAAGGAGAAACGAAATTTTTAAAAAAATAAAATAATTTAATTTTCTATTTAATACAACACAACCTTTTTAAGGTTAGTTTGGACGATTACAAATCATTATAATTTTAAATTTCCTCAAAATTTGGATAAGAATGAAAATACTTGATGTTAATTTAATAAAATAATATCTGCCTTTTATTCTGATTTGTTTTACATATGAAATTATATTCAAACAAAACGTTAAATCTTCTACAATAACATCACTACTATTTTCAATATTATATTGCAAGGCGAATAAAAGATAGATGCAATTCTATAGCCGTTTGCTATTGTTAAAGCCTCACAACGTGAATTCTGTGTTATGGATAGTCCACACCTTGTTACATCCGTCTTGTTATGTAATTTTCCAGTAAAATTTTATGCATCACATGAAAAAGGTTTCTAAAGCTAGAGTCAATAGTAAAGTGTTTTGAATTGTTACAAAATATTACATATATATAAGAGTTTCTGTTTTTTTTTTTTGGAAGTAATAATGTAAGCAATATGATTCAGATATCATTTCATAGCTTCGATTTTCGATCCTTTTTGCTAAGGTTCTACAAATCTAACTCGGGACATACTACTATTTCTAATATAAAAAAATATTAAATCATATTTGAAAATAAATTCGAGAAATTTAACATTTAGTAAAGCATATGGATTGTATATGCTATTTATTATTTAAATTTCTGGGATAATTAATTAGGTAACAAATCCCAAAACATAAAAAAAATAATTTTTATTTAACTAATAACATAACCTAACATAAAATATCTTTTATTCTTTTAAAGAATCAATTATATACAACTGTATCTTAGTATTTCAGTTGTATTCCAAATTTCCCTTTAACGTTTAATACCAAATGTTTGAAATGTATAATCCTCTATGGGTTTCATTTCACTAAAATTTGCTTTATCAATACGAGAACTTGGACTGCCTTTAGTTTGTAACCAATGTTTCCTAAAACGTAAAGAAACATTAACGTTTTATGAAAAAATATTTTTTCCTTTGTAATTGTACTGACATTTCATTAAGTTCATTTTGCGGTCCTTCCAATTGACCTTTAACGGTACCTTCGGAAGTATTCATACACCATCCTTTAAGACCCAATTGTATTGCTTTTTTTTCAGTATATTTTCTAAAAAATACACCTACGAAGAGAAAAATTGTTATTTTAAATATGTTGTAATACTATTTTACATTTATTTTCAAGTTTTTTAAATACCTTGCACTTTATCAAATACCTCAAAATCTAAGGCAAATAATTTTTTCACAGACATTCTTTTCTATCAAATTGTTGTTACATTTATTATTGTTTTTAAATGGATTAAAGTACAAAGGTTCCCATTTAAAAATTATAACGGCGTTAGCAACGGCGCCATAAATATATTTAGCGAAGAAGTACGGTGGGACTTATTATAAATAAATAATTTTTAAAATTGCTTTTTATTATGAAAGAAGTTTCTAAAATAGTTATTTATATGAATTTTAAAAAAGAACTTTTGAAGTATAGTTACTCAATATGTAATTACTTACATTCAATACACTTTTGTTCTGTTTCTTAAAATTTTTCTTGTCAAATGAATGTATTTTACATGTAGTTTTGATTATAAACAAACAAAAGAAATCTTCAAAAAAATCATATAACTATATAAAAGTTGATGCCTGTAAAGTAGTCGTCTTCTTATTACAAAAATCTTGAATAATACTTTTATATATTTGTTTTTATTTTTACAAAATAAAACAGTGTTGCAATGCGTTAAAACGGAATTCTGACTAAATAATACAACCTTGTTTTATTACTCGCCGAATATCTTGTGAAATTCGTTATTTTTATAATATTAAACTAGTACGCGCAGTACAGTCGTATTTTTCTTTCGGCCAAGGCGCAGAAAATATTAAAAGTATAAAAAATATTTTTAAAAACTAATTGTGACCGCCAATTAACTAAAGTAGTGAAAAGTAAATTTATAAAATAATTAATAAATTTATTTAATATGCATAATAATATCTAATGTGAAAATCGTACAAAAGGGCAATTGGAATAGTAATTATTCACGTTGGAAAACGTTTTTCGCCCATTTTTTCTACAATCGTGTATACTCGTTCTTTGCAATCGTCTACGGTGAAGAAGAAAAGAAACAGCAAAAACGGCAGCCATACCTAAAAAAAAAGTTCAGAAAAATTACGTGTATTTAGTGAAAAAATCTGGGGAAGGAAAAATTAATTTTAGCATGATTTTGAATAATTGAAACAAGTTTATACAAATTTAACCAAATATAATAAAAAACTGAAAAAAGTAAATTACTGCGATTTTGTGGACAAGACATGGCAATTACTTAAGAGTAAGAGGAAGCACGCAATATTTCAGAATTGTGAAAAAAAGTAGTAATCGTTTTATACGTTTTACACTTTATATACATATATATACATACCTATATGGATGTATATACATATATATATTTAATCGTATGTATGTGTGTTTAAAAGAATAAATAGTGCTGATGAATGTGGTTAGATGAAGGGCGCGCGCGAGTGTTTTTTAAAGTAAAATTTAAAAAAAAGAATAAAAGAAATAATTCAAATATTATATAAAATTTAATATATAAAAATATTNNTAAAAAAAAAAATAAAGATATAATTTAAATTATTAACTTAATTCTATTGATTTGTGAAATTATTAAGCTCAAAAGCTTTATTTGTATGTACAACATTGTATATATTTTAAGCGCTTAACGAAAGTGAAAAATACCGAGCTCAGTACTAATCTTAATACAATAAAAAAACGAGTATAAATATATATGGCTATATATAAATAAATATATGTAAATATCTATATACATACCTACATACAAATTTGATTGTTTTGTTATTGGCTACTACGTTTTTTGACAACGGTGTGTATAACATATACATTTTTACATGCTTTGTTAAAATTTCATTCTATAAATTGCTAGAGAAAAAATGTGTAGTGTATAAAAAAAATATTTGTTTTTTAAACAATTTAAAAGGTTAGTAGTGTATTAGTTACAAATTATTTAAATATTAAATTATTTATTCGTTAATTAGATTGTTTGTACCACATGGTTGTTTTTTAAGGTATTGCCTTCGTATTTTTTTGTTTTTATTATGTACTATTGTGATTTTTGTTGTTGTGTGGCTATTGCAAACAACGAGTTGGAATTTTAATCATACAGTGAAAAAAGAATAAAAAATCAAATACAATGATAAGAAATTATTGTTTATATATTTTATTTAATAAGATAAATGTTTATGTACAATTAATTACATTGAAGAATTATAACAAATTTTTTTATACTAAATTTGATATAAATAATTTATGTTTGAAATGTTTTGTTTCAAATTTCTTTACGTGAGCATGTAATTTCATCATACAATGTTGAACATGATTAATTTAATGATTATATTATGAAACATAAAAATGCCGGTAGAGCTATATCTGTTATAATCTTTTAATAAAGGTTTGACGGGATTATGTTGCACAAACATCGAAAGATATTAAAGAAATTTGGTTTTAGAAAAAAATGTGTTTGTTTTCATTGCCATTATATGTACGCATAATTTCAATAGAAAATAAAAACAAATATAAGGTAAAACTTTTAAGGCAAACGTGGTTCCACGAACCTCTGCATTTGTCAATCAATTACATTTTAGTAGTTTTAGTTCAGTTCTAATTCAAATCTAGTTAAGTGATAGTTAACTTCAAGTTTTGTTTAATTTACTTTAGAGTTCAGTTGTATATTTCAGTTCTGGTTAATTTCTAGTTTAATTTCAGTTTAGTTCTAGGTCTGTAGCTTTAGTTTTTCCCGACAACCTTGACGTACCCTTCAGGAACTCTTGGAAACAACAGCCTTATTAAAAAGTATAAATTTGGATCAGCAATGTTATACCCAAGGAATGTGCATATGCTAAAAAATATTTACTGATTTACTACAAAAAAGCTGTTTTTTTGTCTGATACTGATAGTAATCATTTTTAATTTTTGTAGTTTATTTATAATTAATTATGAAATGTTATATGGATATGTTAAGATATGTAAAATTTGTAAATTCACAATGCGATATATCCCTAAAAATTACGATACATATTGTCACTAAATTTACTACCAAGTAGTAATAAGCGAGTTGGTCCAGTGATCTAAACTTTAGCAAAATATTACGGAGAAGATGTTAACATACATATCAGAAAAAATTTAATATTTTCATGTAAAATTATCATTTTGAGTAGTTTATATTACGAAAATTCAATGAGTCGAATGTTTCGAAATGTTCAAAAAGGTATTTAAATTAAAAAAGGAGAAAAGAAAATGGAATATTTCATGACTATGAAGATTTTTTACTCAACAGTTTTATGAAAGTTTTAATATTTATTTTATATGTTTGTTTGCGATTTGTGTCCATTTCAGTTAAATAGTTTGTGAGTGATAAAATCTGTCGTTACAATATTTAAAGTAATAATTTTTTGTGTTAATTTAATTACCATCGTTAAATGTGTCTTACATTGAAGACGTTATGGCTTATTTTGAAGCCATGATTTTAAGACGCATTTTTGAGACTACAATGAAAATATAGTATAGATCTAAAGCACTATTTCAATTCTACTTTAACACTGATTTAATTCTAGTTTAGTTCAAGGTTAGGGTTCCAATAATGAATTAGTAATTGAAAGAAGTATTTTAATTATCACTGATCTAATTTCTAAATAACAACAAAAATGTTTAATATTCAAATTACCTAGAATATTTGTTAGGTATTCTCATTTCTAGTTATTTTATTTTATATTTCTTAAGATGTTTTTTACAATTAAAATCTTAAGGGTTTTTGGTTTTGTTACCAATAATTTTTAATTAAACGTTTTTTTTAAGGTTTGTTAAGTATTTATAAATTACCTGAATCCTTTTGAGTTTTCATTGCGGATCCCATTTGAGTTTAATGTTACATTTCAAATGTTTAAACTATAGATTTCATATATGGAAAAGATTCAAGGAATAAATTACATCTGAAATCGTTATTTTCCAGGGAATACATTTTGAAAGAAGTGAGTGTGAAAAAATCTTGAGAGAGATTGAAATATTATATGAAATAAATAGTTTAGAGATTTGAACCGATGTATTAAATTGATTTTACAACTTTGATAAGCTGTTAGTTGAACAAATTAAAATAACTAAATAAATTTGGAATTATACTAATTACATTACTATGTAAAATATTAAGAAACTCATTAATAATCTAAATTGCTAATAAAATAAACGCTTTTTGAATTTTTAGATTAAATTTTAGATCATATTTATTTATAGAATAAAGCAAGCAAAAGTAAAAAAAAGTACAAAAGAATAATGAGAAAATGCCGATAATTTTATTCTAAATGCTGCAAGGTTTAACAATATGGCGCCAGCTCTTACTGAGCCATTAAGTCCAACCGAAAATTTAACAAAATCAGCGGTAACGGCAACAACTACACCAACAACGAGGTCTTCTAGGAAACTAGATTCTTCAATAACCAATAAAAGTGGCATCAACAATACCACCACTACAACAACGGTACGTGAAAAACGTAATCGTACTGGAGGATCAGTAGCAGTTAATCAAACACCAACCTCATCGAAACGTATAACCCGTTCTAAAGATATTCAACAGCGTTCGACGGTTGTTACACCTACGTCAACGTCACTTTCTCAAAACGGAGATAATAAGGATAAAGTTATACAGCAAAATACAAATACTTCAAATTCAACCACGCCAACAAAGCGAATATCAACAAAGTTGATAGAAAGTGTTCCAGAAATAGATTCTACTACTAAAAACAACAATAATAGTAATAAGATTAGTCCTTGTATAAAGAATGAGCAAATGGGCTTAAGTACAGCCCCATTAAATAACAAAACTAAGATTCTTAATAATAATAACTCTAACAACAATAATAACAATAACATCAGCAGTACTAGCGTAGAAGATTTAGTTACAATTAAGGATAACACAAAAGATACATCAACCGCTCAGTTATTGGCCGATTTAACAAACGAGGCCATAACCGCAGAAATTTGTTTGCGGAATCAACTGAAAGACGTAAATTTAGTTAAAACTTCGGGTGGAGAACCTTCATCGCCCATCATTGAACAGGAAGATACATTTGCCGATTCAGATATACTTGTCCTTAAAGCAGTTGGGTCCTCTCCTACAATAATTGCTGAGCAGCCCAAAAACAATAAAATAAATAGTGCGCACATGGAGGCGCAGTTATTTAAAGAATCAACAAAGTCAAAAACAACTACAACAAAAGCTCAAGAAACTAATGAAAGTACTGCAACAACAACAACCATAGAAGCAGCAACAGCAAGTGAAACAGAAGTAAAACCTAAACAAACTACAACTACTGAATCAACTAGCCCCGCAGAAACTGCTACCGAAAATGAATTAATTCCTTTAAAGGAAAATAAAGATGAACCATCCGTAGCAAAAGTAAGCACCAGTCTTCAAAATGATAATGAAAACGAGCACAAACAAGAAAAAACTCTTGACACGGTTGCAACAACAGATAATTATCTGGACACAGCTTGTGATGCTGCTATACATGAAACACCAATCTGTTCACCAAATTCCTGTGAGGATGGTGGTATTGGCACAGAAGAATCAAAGAAATCTGGCTCAAAATTGGAGATATTATCTATGCAGGAACTACCGCCAGTTAGTACGGATTCAACGATGACTGCTTCCGAAGTTGAAGATAATTTAGAAGGTACGTTAAAAAGGCGATCTTAAAAAAATAAACCAGTTTTTAACATGTTAATGTTGGTAATTTTTAAATATATTAAATAATAAAATAATAATTAAAAAATTTCTAACACAATTTCAGAACGATTAAGCCAATTGGATGGTACAGCAATTGATTCCCCACCTCCTAATAACCACGAACTAGATTCAAATGAAAAAATCTGTCAAAATTCTTTAACAAATGCCACCCCACCACGAACTCCAACGCATCAACAAACTTTATCAAATGACTTACAAGAGCTACAACAACAGCTACAACATACACCACCAACACCGGTAGCCCAACAAGTACAGTCCAATCAGCAAATACAGCTACAGCATCATCTTCCTCAGCAGCAACTACCCCAACAAACTAATTGTTTTAATACCCCTCAAAGTACAACATCCTCTATTAATTCCATGGGCACAGTTAACAATATGACGCCTCAAACATTCATAAAGGAAACGGAGAATGTCGGTGCTACAGCCGAATTAGAAGACCAAGATATCGAAGAAGTCTTTAAGGTGCTAAAAGGTTTTGAGGGAGGTACAACTTCGGATATCAATGTCTGTGACCTGAACGTACTATTCAATGAAGTCTATATGAAAATTAATGAAACAGAATTGAGTGGCAATGCAGGAAGTGGTGGTAGTATAGTTAGCGGTGCAATCTCTTCGAATACTCAAAGTCATATCGCTGTAACAAATCCTTCCATACAATTGGTAAAACCAACGCAAATGGAAGAAAGTAAACTTGAAATGGAGAAACGTCAGCAACAAATGCAAAGGAAAACAGATTTCCTAATGAGACGTCTGAGAAAGCTACAAGCTCGTTATATGTGTAAACATACTAGCGAAGAAATAGCAGGACTATTTGAGTGGAGTGCACGTCAAGCTAGTAAAGGAGTTACAAATGTAACTGCATTACAGCCAAATGAGACAGCGGGGTCAGTGGATCCAAATAAGTGCTTCTTGAAAGTTATAGCAGCACGTCCACCAGCTTCTGATTGGAAAGATATTAACGAATCCCTGGTACCCGCAAATCAAATATCGACGCTATTGCGTAAAATCGAATCTGTTGCTAATGCACAACAACTGTGTACAACGCCTACGGCCAGTTTAGTCAATATTTCTCATAAGAAAACTAAAAAATCTTTGCTGGAAAATGTATCAAATACATCCAACTCTGCTTCAAAGTCAGCGCATTTTAGCGAGGCTAAAGCCGAAGAAGTGGTGGTGGCAACATTGGAAGAGAATGTTACCGATGAATTGTCACAGGTAGCGGGACTTTTGCAAACCGAAATGTCAGAGGTACAAAAAGCCATTGATTCCGATGCGACGGAATCAAGTTCAGGTGGAGAATCGGCAGATGAAATGGTTACTTACAACAATACCCAACAACAAACTCTGCCTATGTAAGTATTGTTTTTTGTTGTTATAGTTGGGCATTTTCTGTTAAAATAAAAAATGTAAATATTTCTTTTAGAACAAAACGTGCCGCTTGGCGTTATTCACGTGATCGTGCGGCCATTGCATCACGCTGGTCGTGGCTGCTTTCTCAAATAGCCGATTTAGAAATAAAAATACGTCAACACAGTGAATTGCATCAGGAAATAGTACGTTCCAAAGGCCAAGTTACGTGTGATAATAGAATCGCAGCAGCAGCAACAACAACGAAAACGGGCGGCGTTGAAGATAACGAAGAAGAAATGGGTTCATGTCGAACTCGTGGTTTTGTGCCCGCATTATTTCGTAAAAGAAAACTCATACAAACAACAAATATTCATACAATATCTAAAAAGGCAGCAAGGCCAAGGTATTTCATTTATTTTTATTATGTGATTATTGTATGTTGTTATTTTATTATTTTTTTAGCACTATCAAATGCGGATGTCAGTGGCCTTTACATCCTTGTGCTTTGTGTACTGGTCGGTTAGATCCTACAGCCCCTCGAGATCTGCCCGATACCATGATGATGTCAGATCGTATAGCGTTATTAGATTCTGGATATCATCCCGTATTAAGTTTTAGAGAAAGTAAGTAAAATAAAGTAAACATAAAATTAATTAAAGCTAAAAATCAAGAAATATTCATAACGTTTCCTGCTAAACCAGAAAGTTTCGAAGCTTATTAAAAGCCTTTTTTAATTTTCATATCAACAGATGTAAATAATGCCTTACATTTTGAGGCGATTGCTAAACAGCCCGAATGGCAGCAACGTGTTATGCGTTGTCAGGCTAAAAACATTGCTAAAAATGTTTGGAGGGCCGAACGTGAAGCAGTTGCTGCTGCTGCCGGCGGGCATCATTCAACATCTGCGAAAAAGTATGGCGATGCTCCTCCAGCCAAACGACGTTACATCAAAAAGAAGGATCGTCTTAACAATGATGAAAAAAGTGGAGGAAAAAGTTCTCATTCAACGACGTCGTCAACTACAGCGGCAGGGACACAGGCAGCCACAATATTAACATCAACGGCGACGGCATCAACATCATTAAATGATGTAGGAAATGGTACAGCAAATTTGTCTACTTCTACTACTACGTCCACAACGCCACTTGTGGCCAACAGTAAATTATTGTAAACATGAAAAATTCGATAATTGATATTAACATAAAACAAAAACAATTTTTGCATCTTTTTTTTTTTCTTTTCATTTTTCTCTTCTCTATCTCTCTGTGTATACGTTGATCTCTATTATGTATTAAAATCTAACGCATTGGTTCCCCAACGAATTATTTTGTTTTCGTTTATAATTTGAAATGATGCCATTTTGACAACCAATTCCATTCCCCCACCTACCACAAACAAACAACCTGCAACAAATACAAATACCAACAACCTATAAATATTTCATTAACTGATTTCTCCATATCAAACAACACTTTTTATTTATTTTATTTCAATAACAAACCAAAAAATATAAAATGGAATAATCATCACAAAACAGAGGGAACGATCAAGAGTGCAAAGAAACAGCACTGCCCGGTAATGAGGGACGAATCTATGATCAACTCTCTACTACCGCCAACATGTTTAACGACAGCTTCAACAACAACGATAACATCCAACAGCAACAACAAATATATACATCAAACGAGCGATTGTCTCCTAATAAATTACGATCAATACAATCCCAACCCAATACCTTCATCATTGATCTCCAACAACAGCAGCAGCAAAAGTAACAAAAATCGTAAACTTTCATCATCAACAGCAGTTAATTCTCACCATTATAATAATCATCTTCTTAATAACACAAATAGCAGCAGTAATCTATTTAATGGAGATACGTATAGTCATGAGATTTGGGGTGGTGGTGGAGGAGGAGTAGCAGGTGAAAATTTTAACGTTCGTAGTCGTACATCATCACCAACACACGGCAGCAGCGGCAATAATTACCATAAGTATGAAAGGTAAGTACTATAATATATAATATGTTTGACCTCACATATATATACGACGCAAAGTTTGTTTTAAACTGGACTTTACTATTTACAAAAGTTTGCATTGGCGATTGCATTCTGAATACTATTGGATTTTTAAAGAAAATATTTTATTCTTTTATTTGTTTTTGGATAATCAATTCTTTAAAATTTAATTATGTCACGATTTAACATAACAGGATTAGACGATTATTATAATAGAATGATGTTGAACTGAACTAGAACTGAAGAAGAATTGAACTAGAAATGA
>JACGTJ010003131.1:10639-37235 GCA_014858695.1 Chrysomya rufifacies | reverse complement strand
AAATTGTACTTATTTAAAAGAACTATTAAAGTAAAATTCAATAATTATACATTCACTGATTCAAAGAAAATGTCATTTATAAAAAAAAAAAACTTGTTAGAACAAAACAAATAAAAAACAATTAAAAAAAAGTATTCATAAATATAAAAAATTGAATTTTTTTCTTATTTAAATTTGCCTACACATTAAATAACCTAAAACTTTTTGACCTTTATTTATTTATTTTTTTTTACTTTTCTCTAAATACTTTTATAAGGTCTTATCTATTTTATTTGAATTTTTTTTCTTCTTCTCATTTTTATTATGAATATATTTGAATTCTTCATTTCATTAATAATTGTAGAATATTTTGAAAATATTTACATACATCACAGCATCATCATACCTTGTTGATATGATGTCTTTTCATTTTTCTTATTTTTTTTTTTTATTATTAATAGGGGTCAATGAATGTATATGAGAAATTAATTTAGAAATCTACATAGACATAGGAAATATAAATTAAAAGAAAAGAAAAAAATAAACTGAAAATAATAAAGAATAAAATATAGTACTATATACATAAAACTGAATTCATTTTTATATAATTGAATATTATTTAAGTTGTTAGTTTTTATGATTTTTATTGATTACACTATTTTTAGGGCAGTTTTTTAGAAGATTTTTTTTTTCTTTTATAAATAGAATTGATTTAAAAAAATGAATTGTTTTGTATTGTCTATACGCCTCAGAAATTTGTGTGATATTTGAAAAAAAAACTATAATTTTTCAAATGCCTTTCACATTTATAAGAATCGTAAGATATAACATCTATATCATAGATGTTTCTTGTTTATTTTTTTTTTTTTAATTTCACATTGTTATTTCTACGTTGTTAAAAACTTTTAATTATTTTTAAAATAACTTCAGACGTTTAGATTTCAGACGTTTAGATTTCCGACATTTAGATTTATTGTACGATTGGTTTTGTGTCATGACTTAGATTTGAAATAAAAGATAAATCATCAATTTTATGACACTTTCTCAATGCTTTTTTTTCTTATTTTGAGCACAATTTGTACCCAAATCATTAACAGTTTTTATTTATTTCAATTATTTAACAATTGTTTTTTTTTTAACAATATTTTTCGTTTTAAATCGTTCGTTTTACAATAAAACAAAAACAAAAAATCAACAATTTTCGATTCCTTTAAACAAAATACAATTATTTCTAAGTTGTCAAACAAGTCGTACGATAAATTTAGTCAACTAATAATGGAGCCTTAAAATATATTTAATTTTAAGCTAATATTGCATGACGGTTAAAATATTTGTATAAAGTAACATTTAAATAGTTTTCGAAATCTATCTATATAAAGGTTAAAAAAGAAACTAGTCCTATTGCGTCATGTTTTTAAGAGGATTTAAAGGTTCCAAAATTATTTATATAGACATTACCTGTATGCAATTTAAAAGCGTTTTGTATGACACATTTCATAACATGTATGACTTATAAGTTTTGTAAGTTTTATTTTCTCTAAGTTTTGACATTTAAAATAAAGTTTGTTAAATACATTATTGAAATATTTTACTTTCTATTCATTTTGCTCAACATTTGTGCATCTCCATTTTGTTACTTTGTATTAAATTATAAATGACATTTCTACATTTGAAAGGAAATAACAAAATCGTTTCAATATTTTGAACTATCAAATTAAGAACTTAAAATATTTCAATTTTCAAATCAAATTATGGGATTTGAAAAATGAAAATTGAATTCATAAACTCATTTAATCGTTTTCATTGAGAACATGTTGTAAAACCAATTTGTATTACATTTTTCAAATAATCCAATTCAAAAGCTTTTTAACCATATAATAAGGTTAAAATTGAAGTCCTGATAATAAAGATCTAAAAAATATACCGGGCAAATATAAAAATGTCATATGTTAAAAATGGGGAAAAGGTTTAAAGGTATGTAAACCTAAATACAAGTTATAAATGTCTGTTTTCAACATTGGGGTTTTTTTTAATAAATTTTGTACGAAAAAATGAAAAAAAAAAAAAATATTTTGAGAAAATTTAGAATTACGAACAATTAGTGTTAGATTTTCGAAATTAAAATTACTATACAACCATGATCCTTCAAATAAAATCGAATTTACGCATTTGCTTAAGATTTTCAAATAATTTCCAATTACTAAAAATTCAGAAAAGTTTAATTTATTCGACACTACTGGATAATGTTTATATTAAAGATGTGTAAAATTGATTTTGGAAAATATTTGATTAGGATAATTTGAAATTTGTTTTATGTTATATATTGCCAATTAGACAAATGTTTATTGAAAATATCTTTATCGAATGCTAGCGAAATTAGATTTTTTTTATTCTATAACAAATTTTAAAACTTAAACAAAATATTGGTTTTGAAATTTAAAAGAATTAGGGTGACATTTTATCTTTAAAGAAAATGTTACATTTTCATTATAATATAAACGTGTTTATGCATAAAAACAGCAGATAATTTTAATCTTATGCCGGTTTTCAATTATGCTAAATATGTTTGTGTTATAGCTTAATACAGCGGTGGGCGGCATTAAGGTAAAATTTTTAACAGAAAACGGAAATTAAAGTTAAAAAAATCAAATTAGCTTTCTATACTAAAATATTATTTAAAGGGAAATTTAAACAAAGTAAAGTAATTCTTTAGAGTAACAAAAAAAACGGGGTAACGACAATATAAAACAATTGATTATTCATGCTATATTAAAAGAAAATATTAAAAATCCAAACCATATATAAAATAATCGATTATTCATACTAAATTTATAGGAAATAAATAAATAAAAAACTGCTTTAGAAATATTTGATTTAAACCAAAAAATTATAAATTATATTTTTTATATGGAAATTATAATTTAAATACTTAAGTTTTTTTTAATACTTTTTTATGAAATTTATACATAAATATAATAAACAGTATTTGAAATGTAATTTCTCAAAAACAAAGATAAAATTTGAAATAAAAAACAATAATTTTTACTAAAAAAAATTAACAAATAAATTTAGATAAATAAAACATTTTTTTTTAATTTATAGAAAAGAAAATCAAAAAACCAAATATATTTAAAACTAAATAAATTACAAATAAAGTAATATTTAATAATATATTAATCATAATGATTGAAATTTAAGGCTTAAAATAAAATAATAAAATAAATAAAAAATTACAATAAACTACAATTGTAAAGACATAAAATCCAAACAAATTAAAACAAGTATTAAATAAAAATTAATTAAATTTTAATATAACATGTCTAGAGTCATCAATAAGTAAATAAATAAATTGCTTTGCTCTTTAATTAACAATAAATAACAAATAAAATAAAATACAATTTAATTTAAACTAGATTATTATTTGTAGATCTCTTTTTATTCATAATATGCTTATGTATATTATTAAATAAAAGAAAAATAACAACAAATGATATAATTTATAATATAAACGCAGCTGCTGGTCAGCTTCGTACAAAATATTATATTTAAATAAAAAAAAACCAACATATTTTAAAATGTTTAATGTCCATTTTGATTAGAACAAAAATAACACATTCAAAGGAAAGCAACAACCAACTTTAACTGTAATATTCTCTAAAACAACACTACTAACAAAACAGCATATAAAGAAAAAGAAAAAAGGAGTACATACATACCACAACATATTACAACTTATTAAAAAAAAACTACAAAAAAAAAATAATTGAATACAAATAAAATACCGGCAAATGCAATATTTATTATTATGTGTATCTCTAAAAGATTTATATTGAAATATAAAATATTTTCAATTAAATCCTATGAGATATTTAAGACAAAAAAATATATATTCTAAAATCATAAATAAATACGAAATAACATGAATAGTTTCAATTTAATTTGTAATGTTTAATGTCTTTTTTATGTTCATAATAAATGTCTCAATAAATAAAGAATAGCACAAGATTTCTTAAAAATAAATAAATAATAAAGAAAAAAAAAACAATTTAAAACTTTAATAAAGTTTATTTGTGAGATATGGACAATTTGAATTTTATTTTCTCTGAAATTTAAGAAATAATTGTTTTGTTTCTCTCTTAATTAAAAATAAGGTAAGTGTTGTTAATATAATAAAACTTTAATTTTAGAAGCAAAAATGATATTTATCGATTAAAGTAAGTTTTTGAAAATACAACAAAAAGAACATTTTTTAAATAAATATCGGCTATGTCGAATCTTATATACCCTTCACTTAAGTTGGCTAAAAAAAAATGTTCCAAAAATAGCATATTCCATTCCCCGTTTCATATGGTCGAATTCGGTTAGATGTTGATACGAAAAATCCTTCAAAAATCAATAAAATTTTTAGTGAATCAATGAAGTCTCTGACTTTTATAACGGCATCACAAATCCAAAACACACATTTATGGTAATGTGGTGTGTTGTGTGGTTTTCGTTAGCAAAACAAAAACAACTATTATGAATAAAATAAAATTTAATCATTTTTTCGACTATTTACTAACCGATTTAAAAACCAAAATTGTAAAAAAATCATGCTATAGATTTATGTAGAGTTCAAGTCCGCAGTATGTATATAAATAGTTGAAATATTCCAAAATATTAATATTTTATAAACGACATACCAACCGACGGGCGGACATGCATATTTCGAATTTTCTCAGATAAAAAATGTAGAAATTACAAACGGAATGACAAACTTATAGTGAAAGGGTATAAAAATATTTTGAGAACATTTAGAATTACGAACAATTAGTGTTGGATTTTCGAAATTTAAATTACAATATATCCATGATTCTCCAAATAAAATCGAATGTTAGCATTTGCTTAAGATTTTCAAATAATTTCCAATTACTATAAAATTCAGAAAAGTTTAATTTATTTGACCCAACTGGATAATGTTTATATTAAAGATGTGCAAAATTGATCTTGGAAAATACTTGATTAGGATAATTTGAAATTAATTGAAATCTGTTTTATGTTATATATTGCCAATTAGACAAATGTCGCTTTTATCGAATACACGATTTGTTGACGCAAACTAAGCGTCATGCAATATATGACATCCGATATATTTGTAATTATTTTGCAAATTATTTTTTCGAATAATCTAGTCATGAGGGTTTAACAATTATAAAAAATGTAGTGATAGGATTGTGGTACTTTAAAATCGGATACACTTTTGTTTTTAATTAAAAGGATACATAAAAAAATTTCAAAAATTTATAGTATAATTTGTTTAGTGGTAGAACTTCTAGAAAAATTACTTAAACTGATTTAAAATCGTTTAAATTGGACTTTAGAACTAATTTTAACTCCTTTATAATTATTTCTAAATTTTATAATAAGAATTATAATAATTTCCGCAAAACACTAAATATTTTCATATATACCTTTATTTTTTTTATTATTCCATAATTTGAATCTATGTTATTAAATTATTTAAATTTGTGTAAATTTACATCAGTTCCCAACCCTGTAAAATGTCAGCATTAAATCTGGTAGCACTTGCAAACCTTTGTTTATTTTATTACATTTGCTTTTCGCACTTCTTTCGCAACAACAGACTTGTAGAAATATATTTTTGGGAAATAACATTGACGAAGTGAATTTAAAGTTGATTATTTATTATAATTTTAATAACAAAAGAATCAATTAAAGACGCACTAATACAGAAATTTAACAACAAAGCAAACAAATTACTATCAGTACAAAATAAATAACATGATAAATGGCTAATTATGAATTAATAGATGAAACAAATGGAGTACGGTAAGATTAAAAATATAAAAAGTCATTTCTATAATATATATGTATATGTTCATAGATAGAAATATTTTCAAGGAATATTCATAAATTTTAATTACGAATTTTATTAAATTTAATAGCTACAAACATTTAGGATGGCGTATAGCATTATTGGTCAGTTTATGTATGTGCTCTACGGCACTGGTTTACCGTATATGGCAGCATATCTATGGACCTTACTATACAGTTATTCTAAGATATCCACAATTTAAGCAAAGTAGGTAAAACTTTAGATTAATCATGTTAAAAAATTAATAAAATGTGTCCTTTTTAAAAAAGATATACCGCCAGAATGGATTGAACGAGCCACTATGTATAGTTTAGCATATCAGAACCAAACACAAGAATCCCATGATTTTCGTTTGGTTAAAAATTCTACATTCCGTATTAAATATTTACATTCCGAACAAGATGATAACTCTTCAATAGAGTCAAGCAGTATTGTAGCGCCTGCACCCAATGAAACATTAGTAGTTTGTTATTTTACCGTTAATAATGCGGATGTACAGTATGAAGATTTAAATTTGACTCAAGTCAATGGTACACTATGTACCCATATTAATGTGGGTATGGCATTTATTTACAATTCCACTATTGTTATTAGTCAATCACTAAATAATACCTTAATCCGTGATATGCCACAATTAAGAAAAAATTTTCCACACTTAAAATTTCTTTTGTGTATTGGTGGAGGTGGTTCAGCAAGTGATGGTTTTCCGGATATGGTAAAAAATCATCAGAGCCGTAAAGTATTTATACAATCATTAAAGGAAGTATTAAGAAAATATCAATTAGATGGTTGTGATTTAGATTGGGAATTTCCCAGTGCTTATAATCGGGAACGTATGCATTTCTCTCAATTACTCTACGAAATACGTCAAGAGTATGTGAGGGAAAGGAAGGATTATTTGTTATCTGTAGCCGTTGCTGCTCCAGAGGGTATAGCTTTATTTGCCTATGACGTGGCAGAATTAAATAAGTATGCAGATCATGTCAATTTAATGTCTTATGATTATCATTTTTTCACAAAGGGAACACCATTTACAGGTAAGAAATTTAAAATGTATTTTTTCGGATTACCTTTTATATATTGTTTTATGTTAAAAATTAATTCGCGAGTGCACTGTGGTAACTTATACAAATAAATTCTATTATATTGTAGGTTTAAATGCCCCTTTATATGCTCGCAGTAACGAGCATTCCATACTAGCTACCTTAAACATAAATTATTCGGTAAACTGGTGGCTTAAAAGTGGTTTGGAACGTAAAAAATTAATTGTAGGTTTGCCAACTTATGGTCACTCCTTTACGTAAGCATTTCCTTCGTAATAAAATCTATTTAAAATGTTAATTGCAAAACTTGTATTTCATTCCAGTTTGGTTAATCCTTTTAATACTGCGATAGGAGCACCCGCCTCCGATTATGGTCATACTGGTAATCAGGGTTTTGTAGCTTCTGGTGAAATATGTTGGTTTTTACAGCATAATATTTTAAGTTCTTTAGAGTATGACAAAGATGCTTGTTCCTGTTACGCTAGCAGTGCTACAGAATGGATAGCCTTCGATCAGGCCACAAGTTTAGCATGTAAAGCAAAATATATAAAAATGCATGGTCTGGGAGGAGCCATGATGTTTTCCTTAAACACTGACGATTTTAAGGGAATATGTGTACAGGGCAAAAAATTTCCCTTAATCGAAGTGGTTTATAAAATATTAAAGAAAACTTAAGTAATAAAAATTCTAAACAACAAACCAAAGAATTCTTCAGTTAAACATTTTTTGCTCCTTGTTATTTTATTATTTTAAAATGTATTGTATTATAGTATTTTAAATTAAATTTAGGTGAACTGAAAGTAAAAACTTAAATAAAATTCTAGTTAAATTAAGGTTATATGTATATAAAATTCATTTTGTCCAAGAAACTTTGGGTATATCAAAGTGTTCAGTTAATGAATCCAAATGTTCATTAAACTTTTCTACTCTCTCCTTGTGGGTGGTGGAAGCCTTTTCCATAATACGTTTGTTACGCTGTAGAATTAAGTACACAATTCAGTTAAATTTGTTAGTATAGGCACAAAATAAATTTACCATTTTCTCTTGTTGCTGTTTAAAAGCCAATTCCGCTTTTGTTAATTGCCTTTCTGGTTTGTTTTTGGATGTTCCACCACTTTGCTGTTGCAATGTCTGTTGTAATGCTTCACGTTCCTTGTCTTTATCTTTGTCCTTGCTTTTCTTCTTTTTCTTTTTTATGCCGCCATCATTTTTAAGTTTTAATTTACTTTTTGCTACACAAGCATATTCATCGGACATGATTCTTAGTTAAATATTTCACATTTATAAAATTACAATAAATAACTAATATTTCAGTGTTTATTTATTTATCTGACAGTTGTAGTGTAACCAGATTATGAATAAGAAATATTTTATTAGAGTTGCCGTATGTGTAGTGAGATTTTGTTTTTGTTTCTTAATATTTATCTGTGACTTTTAGGAAAACATTTCGATTTGAGTTAAGACAATTTTAAGATAATTGAAAAAGTAGAAAATTCGAGTTAAGTTGTTTTGTCTACAGGTGTATTGAAATGCATATATTTTTTATGTCAAAAAATAAAAAGAAATCAGAGCTTGTTGAAATACAAAATAATTTGATATTTGTCAACAATTGTTTTTCGCACATAAATGAACGCGTTGCCAACCTTAAACCAACGTCGAACATTCAAATATCCGACGTTGCTTTGAAATTTATCGACTTTGATTTCTGTCCCTTTCATAGAACTAGGATAAAATTAATAATAAAAAGAAAAAATAATAATTACAATTAATTCGTGTTAAAATAGTGCAAAATTTTTCAAAATTAAATCATGACATCGGCAACGGTAAGAAATGTAAGGAATTTTCAATACAATTTTCTATTGTCTGTTTATTTGGATTGTGTAAATGTAAATTATTGCTTTGGTGGCAGAACTAGTGGGTATATTTGTTTTAAGTTTTATATTGTAAAATGTCCCGTATAAAAGTGATGATGAAGAAAATAATAAAAGCCCTTCAGTTTATCTCAAGAACTAACAAATATAAACAAATATATTATTAATGTGTGTATATTTATCAACACTTTAGGTACCATTACTTGATGACGATACAATACCATTTGGCGAAGAAGATGAAATGCAAGATCCTAATGCTGTTGCAAAGAAATATGCGTAAGTTAAAAGTTTTTATGTTTTCTTATGTATGTATATGATTACGGCAATGTTTCATGTTTTTCTAGACATCCCTATGTCACATTCTTCCATCTATTCTTCCGGGGTGCAGCCATTGTAATATATTTGTTTTGTGGTTGGTTTATCAATTCCTTTATAACGAGTTTTGTATTTGTGGTGTTATTTTTATCGGCGGATTTTTGGACAGTAAAAAATATTACCGGCCGTTTATTAGTGGGTTTACGTTGGTGGAATTATGTAGATGAAGAGGGTGTATCCCACTGGGTATATGAAGCTAAAAAGGTATTTTTTGTGTTTTATATTAAACATTTTTGGAGTGTTTATTGGCTTCGTGCTGATGTTTGCTACGAACAGAACGTCCTTTAAATATTCCTCCAAAAGTGTAACTTTAAAATCCCCATTCAATTTTTTCAAAAAATATGAAAAGAAAGAAGAACTTTAGAAATTTCTGAATAACAAAATTAAAAAGAAAAAATACCAATTTATTAAAATTTTTGGAAAATATTTATTAAAATTTTTTGAAATCATCGATATTAGAAGATAATTATTATTAATTTTTTTAATTTTTGTAATATTTTATTCTATTCTCATTAATTTTTTTCTTTTCCAGGGCAAAATCAACAATCATGAAGCTCGCATTTTTTGGTTAGGCCTAATATTATGTCCTGTATTTTGGGGTTTATTTTTCATAGTAGCTCTATTTGGACTAAAATTTCGATGGATGCTTTTAGTTATGATTGCCTTAGCTTTAAATGGAGCAAATCTTTATGGTTATGTTAAATGTAATTTTGGGGCAAATAAAGATTTAAATTCAGCCGCCACAGACTTTGTTAAAACACAAATATTTAAAAATGCCATGGATATTATAACGAAACCAAGTGCTCAGCCAACAACAGCACGACCCACTGGAGTGGTATAGATTTAAGTTTAACATAAGCATTCCTTTTGTAAGTTCTTGTTTAAAAGTTTAAAAGCAATTTGTATTTTTTTGTTTATTTAAATTGTTTTTAACCTTAATTCTTATATATTGTGTAAAATTTTCTAAGTTGAAAAAAAAAAACAAACTTGTCATTTTGTAATTAATTTAAATTTTTATTTGCAATAATGTTTATTTTATTACAATTATAACTAAACTAGTAAAATACATAACATAACAATACAAATACATTTATGTATAATAATATACGGTGTGTGTGTGTTTTTCTCTTTTTTTCTTTCAATAATATTTAATATTTCTTATTTCTATATATTTTATAAATTATAATAAGAAAATTAATTAAAAAAAAAGTATATTAATCACATTAGAACATAAACCCTTAAAACGCATAAATTGCATCATGTTTTTAGATTTCCTAAAAGTTCTTGTATCTGAACTTTATAGGCTTCTTTGCACTCTTTTAAATCTAATTCCAATTCTTCACAACGCTCTACTTTTTCGCCATACATTTGTAATAAGGCATCATAGCGTGTCTGTAAATCATTGTAATTAACTTCTAACATTTCCAACGATTGCAGTTTTTCTTTAAGCTGTAAAGACAAATTATTAATATATTTTCATTATCACTTTAAAATTGCAGTTATTATACATTTTCCATTTCCATGACAAGTTGTGACAACTCTTCCTGTAGCATATTACGTTCGGCCTGTAAACGTGACAGTTCCCATTGTGTTTGGGCTACTTCTCCTTCCTTCTGTTTTAACATTGATTGCAAGTATTCAAAGTTTGAAGTGTTTTGTGATAAATAATGTACACCAAAACCAGGAATACCCGTTGGTCGGCCAGAATTTGAAATGCAATCTAAATCATCCTGTGTTTAAAGATGTTATATAGAGATAATATTAATAAAAATATTAATTGCTCTTAAATTTATACAAATACCTGATGCCAATCTATGCTGCCTCCCATGCCATCTTCCAGTGAATTTACTCCGGCACTTATGGCAGGCGAATGGGGTCTTTGTGTATTGTCTGTGGGAGAATGTTGTAATTCAGCCAAAGAATGTGAAGATTGTTCTCTTTGCAGATTATCTTCAGCAGCTATAACTTTACGTTCAGCTTCTTTAAGTTTCTCCTTAAGAGTTATTTGAGAATCTTCCAACGTCTTTATTTTCGCTTGGCTTAATTCTAGTTCTTGATTTATTTCGGTAATTTGTCTGCAAAAATCATTTATTAAATTGTAAATTTAAGTATTTTTTAATAGATTTTAAGATTTACCTATTATACTCAGCTTCTTTCTGTTTTAGCTCCAGTTCAGTAGAGATTTTAGTTTTTTCTTCTTGCATAACTGCATGAGCCAATTTTTCTTCCAACTCTTGACAACGTGATTTCAGCAATTCAATCTGAACATTTGTAGAATCTTCTATATTTTCCAAAGTTTTGAGACGAGTCTGAGCAGCTTCTAGCTTTTCCAAAAGTAACTTTTCTTCTTTATTCCAGTTAGCTGTACGTTGGTTGAGAGTTTGTTGCAATGATTCCAAGTGACGCATTAATGGTATAGTTGTTTGACTTATTTCTTGTGTAGAAGTTTCAGCACGTAATTCAGCCGCTTCTAAACGGGCCATTAATTGACGATTTTCTTCTCTTAATTGTTGGTCCCTTTTCATATTTTGTTGTTCAGTGGTTTTGATTTTCTCTCTCAACTCCTGCAGCTGCTTCTGAAGCTCTTGGTTTTCAGCCTTAGCTAAAGCCTTTTCTTTTTCAACGGCTTGTACATTTTCCGCTGTACGAGAAAGATCGGAATGTTGTTTAGAACGTTGTTGCAATTCTGCCTTAACAGCATCAAAACTTCTTTGTAGCGTAATCAATTTTTGTTGGGTGTCATCCAACTTACTACGTAATTGGGAATTGTCTGATGACAATCTTTGATTTTCAGACGTCATTTTGTGGACGGCTTCTATTTGTGTTCTTTCAACATCTTCTTTGGCCGAAAGTGTCTTTTTCAAACGCTCGACTTCTTCATGTGTTAGGGACAATTGATCTTTTAATGATTTCAATTGATTATCGGAAGTTTTTTCTTTAGCTCTTAACTTTTTAATAATATTGGATTGTTGTAAAACTTCCTTGGCTAACTTTTCACCCTCCAGCCTTAGTTCCGTAACCATGTTTTGACTTTCACTTAAAGCGTCCGTTAAATCATTTTTGGGAATCTTAGCTTCTAATTCTTTAATTTGAGTTCGTAATGCATCGCGTTCTCGTATACAATTTTGAAATTTTTTTTCGAGCGATGAAACTCGTTTGGTATATTCGTCTGAGGATTGCAAATTATTGCTGTTTACCAAAGCCTGCAATTCATTATTTTTTTCCTGTAATTCCGCATTTTGTCTCTCTGACTGTAGTAGCCTTAATTCACGAGCTTCCACAATACTGTTTAGTTCCGAAATGCGTTTTAATAGTTTTTCGATTTCATCTTCTGATTGTGAGTCCATGGATAGTATCGATATCTCAGATGGTTCCCGGCAATGTCCCTTACGTCCTGTTAATGCGGAACTAGTGACTGCCATTGGTGCCGAAGCACTATTGCTAGGTTCTATTTTCTTATCAATTTTCAAAGGACTAGTACGTGTTGTGTTACTAGCCGTGCTTGAAGCATCGCCATTTGGATTAGAAATAATTTCAATGTCCGAAGAAGTGGCTGTTTCCATTTCATCATTAGAATTTGGTGGCGAAGTGTCACTTTTACTGCTGCGTGATATTTTCTTTATAAGTTGACTATTTGCATTTGTAGGTGACTGCAGTTGTACATCCTCGAAACTTTGTGTTGAATCTGAATCTATAGTTTGTAGTTCATATGGCACCATTTCCATTGATTGCAAAAGTTTATTACTAGATGTGCTAGCATCCATAGCTGTAAGTGTTTTTTGAGTGGTTTCTAAAATTTCAGAAAATTCATATATATTTACTTGTAAGTTCGATATTCAACAAATTGTGAAACCTACCTTCTATACTTTCCACCAAAGTTTTAGTATCAAAACTGCCAGAATCGTCGAGATTAGTATTTTCCAAATCTAATAAATTATTATCAACATCTAAGCCAGCATCACTAGATCTGCCTATAATGACAATACTATCTGAAGTAGCTGTAGCTGGTAATTCAGAACCTGAAGTTATCATATCACTGGTTGCTGTAATTAATTCTACGGACTCTGATATATCAGTAGTTTCATCCGAACAAGGTGATATTTGAGGAGGCGATAAGACATCTACCGATTCTAAAGTAGAAGCTACAGAAGGTCTTTTATCTGGCACATCAACTTCTACTGCTGGGTTGGGTACTTCTTGCCCAATGCTAGAGACCTTAGATAAAGCTTCAATTTCTTTAGTAACTTCTCCAACTTTTGGCGCTGTAGTTATCATTTCTTTTTGTTCGGAACCTTTCATAAACGTTTCTACCAATAAATCTGGCGAAGACGCAGATACAGGCATATTTGTTTTATCTTTATCATCCATTTTTCCATCATCGGCACTTTCCGAACGATTAGCACCTCCTGGAAATCTTTTTACATTACCAGTTACTTCTGTGGTTATAGGGTTCGCTGGTCCATCTATGTCTCTTCCCGTTATAAGGGCTCCACCAGCCGTACTTGCTTCCAACTCATCCTCTTGTATGTCAAGCACTTTGTCGATTTTCTTTTGAGCTTCTTTTAAAGCTGTCTTTGCCAAACTGGCAAAACTTTTCGTATCAAACCAACTCATATTTCACTTAATTCTCTTCTTCGGCAAAACATTACTGCAATTATTGATAGGATTTATTGGATATTTTAACAAAAAAAAATCTTGAAAATTTTTCTTTATTTACGTATTCAACGTCATATTTTCACTATTTGTTTTTTTCGTATGTTTTTTACTCTTTGTTCTAACGGTGTTGCCAGAAAACGATATCGATTTTCCCTTGTTTACGCTAATGCATTGTTTTTGGTGTAAAAAAATTGAGAATTTAAAGTTGATAATTAAAATAATTCAAAAATATAAAATTTGCAAATTTCAAAATCAATAAGTTAAAATGGAATTTAGAAGATTAAAAGAGTTCTTAATTTATGTAAATATTTCTTAAATATCTATTCCAATCGAGAAAGAATAAAGTATGAATCAATTTTCATTTTAAAAGCTGGCATCATTACATTTTCAATGAAAATTCTGATTTGTCGGCTACCTGGATTTTGATTTGTCGTGCGATCACCCTATATTTGATTTGTTTGACACTTATCCAACTATCAAAATTATTGTTGCCGCATTGCCAACCTTTTGTTTGTTTTCGATAGAATCTTGGCAACAGTTATGTATGTTTTTATCAACGAAATGTTCTAATAGAACAAAAGCATGTAAAAAGTATTTGTTTTTATAAGCATTTTGTCAACGTGGTGTTCGAAGCTCCAGTGGCGCAATTGGTTAGCGCACGGTACTTATAATCAGTAACTTGTGAGCAATGCCGGGGTTGTGAGTTCGAGCCTCACCTGGAGCATGTTTTTTTGTTCTTTTTACTATTTGACAGATTTATTTTATAAAACATCCCGCTTCAAAAATACTTTTAAATTTTCATTAATTTAATAAAAAAAAAAAAAAAAAAAAATACATAAATGTTTAAACAATTAAAATCTTTTAAATGTCATAAATTTTATTAAAGAATTTCGAATAGTCACACCAACCTTACATACAGAATAATGATGAACAACTTTTAGAAAATTTTATTTATTCTCAATGTTTTTATTTTTAATATAATTAAAAAATAATATTGTTAAAATTAAGCAATAAAGAGGTGGTTAAATATAAAAAATAATAGAATTTACCGAAAATATACTAAAAAAAATTTCTAAGCGTGTTGCTACGAGAGAACATCATAATAGTATTAGAGATTTCTTATAAAAGAGGATAAAAATAATGAAAATTATATATATAGTAAACTGTTGAAAAAACACTCGGTAGTTAAAGAAAATTTTTAATAGGCATACTTCACTGTCCAACCACACACAATCACCAAAAATTATGTCCACAACCATAACACAGCAACATCATATACCGCCTCTTTTCATGTCTTTCTGCATCTTAAACTCTCATTTGATTTTTAAATCAATATCATTTTCATCATTCTCTCGATAACATTCCCTATACGCCATCTTCAAATAACGAATGTAAAGCGAGTCTGAAGATTTTATTTAAAATTACTACTTGCTGGTCCGACTGACTTACTGAATGAGCGACAACTAAAAGGGTCGGTTGTCTAGATGTTACATATATAGTACGTAATATAACCTGTAATACAAAACAAAACCTTTAAAGGGAATTAATGTTATATATAATATATATCAATTTTACTTTACTGTTCATAAAACATTACCTATAGTGGTTGTCGTTCTAATAACCGGTCTTCTTTCTTATTATTCTTTTCTTATCTTGGTAAATTAATGTTGATGTTGCATGTAGTTGTGGTTCTGAGAATCATTTTGGTTTTAAATTCTATTTAATATGATTTAATTTGTTTGCAAAAGCCTTAACCATGCTCCTTGCCGTTGGGAGCTGTTGCCATTAACGAACTACACCCAAGGAGTCCAACCTTCATATAAAGAAGCTAGATTTTCTTCGTTTGTAGCTTCACGTATAACAAAGTCCACCTGTTCGGCAACAGAGCTGCGGCGATTATGATCGGGATCACGTCCTTCCAATTTCATGCGTATGCGTTTCCATACAGAAACAGCATAAGCATTACGTTTCTGTTCACCAATTTGACTATTTATAACTGAAAAAAAAAACATGATATATTGTAAAATTTTTTAAACAGATTTTATTTATTTTAAATTTCTTTTACTTACTCTCTTTATGTGTGAGATCATTTTGTGATGCTGATTTAGTTGGAGTACCACTTCGTTGTTGTTGTTGTTCACGTTCTGTATCGAATTGTAAAAATCGCGTTAAGAAATTATTTAATTCGTCATTGTTCTTTTCAGCAATTTGTTGTAGTTCCTTGATCTTTTCTTGCATTTCAGAAATGTTAGATGAATCAAATTCTCTGGAATATAGTTGAGCTTGTAATTCATAAAGTTTGCTTTGTAAGTGTTTTAAAGTTTGTTGTATATCCTTAAGATCTTGTCCCAGTTCTTCATTTTCATATTTTGTAGTTTGTTTACATAGTTTAGTTAACATTTTTAATAGTTGGCGTAGATCCATGCGTAGTGCTGAATCCAAAAGTGACTGTAAATAATGAAAAATTAAATATTTATATTTCTGAAAAAATTCTGGAATACTAGGTACTCGTGGAATTTTAAACATTTTTTTAAAGATAACTCTTATCCGATTTGAAAAATTAGCTAACAGATTACTTACTTGCAATTCCTGACCATCATTTGCCAAAATATTTTGCATAGCTTGATCCTCTTTCTCCACATCACTTATGCTCTTTTGTACGCCATAAATCATTTCATCCAATAGACCCGAAACACTTTCTATCCAACACTGGTCGATTTTATCTTCTGGATCCAACAATTGGACTAAATTACGTTCTACTGCTGTTATAGAAGATTCACTCTTTTGCCATTCTCTGCTGATATCAGCAAATAACTTAAGTAAATCCTCAAATGATTGTTCCTCTTTACACATTTCAAATTGTAATAGCACAGCAGCATATTCCGATAAACTGACACATAAATTCATAAAGAATTTATATCGTTGATTTATAACATTAATGGCGTCATCAAATTGTTGCTGTTTAACTATTAGATCTTCTGAAGAGACTAAAGATTGTATAAGATCCTTGAAAGAATGACGATGTAAATCTAAATCATTTTGTATTTTTAACATGGTCGTTTTCCAAACCACCAAAACTTGATAAATTTCATGAAGCCGAGATAAGAATTCTTTCTTACTGGTGGTTAACATAGCGTGATTATCTTGTATTTCTTCCAATTGTTCTTCATTTAACCAGTAATAGGCGGTGGTCATTAATTGATATTCTTCCAATATCTTGGAATGATGTATTACGAGAAAATCATCATGTAGTATTAATGATTCATGCTGAAAGGCTACATATAGATTACCGCACAATAATTCGGCATTTGATAAATCAATCTCATTAACTGTTTCAAGCGGTATTAAGCTGTTTGTTATATTTTGATTTATATTTTGTATAGCAAATGGTAATAAACCTTCAAATAGCTTTAATTGTATGCCAAATATGAGTTCATCAATTGCATATCGTATTTTACGGATATCATAAATATTATTGATATCGCTTTTTTTAAATGACTCAACACTATTTCTGAGATTTTCCATCAAAATTATCTTTAAATCTTTGCGAAGTTTTTGTACAAATTCGCTGATATTTATGTTCCAAGAAGACATCTGTATGAATAAAAACAAAAATAATATAAGAAAGTCATTTAAATATATGTATTAAAATATTACTAAGTTGAACATACCTTAGAGATTTCTCCATTAAATTCTTGTAAAAATAATAGTTTGTCTTGAAGCATTTTCAGTGATATTTCTACTTTATGCACCGCTGCATCAATATTATTTATAATTTTCATAAAGTGTAAATGATGTTCAATTTCAGGATTATTCATATTATTTACAAAATTATTTAAAACTTTTTGTAATTGCTCATCATCATCCATCATGAAAACACTAAATAGTTTACCAATAGAATATTCCATGGTTTCTTTAAGGTAACATATATATTCCAGAGCAATTATAAGGAATCGTAGTAACTCATTGTTGAGTAAAGTATTACTACAACTTGTATAAATAGCATTAACAAACGTATTTATTAATTGCAAAAAACTTAGTTGTTTATTTGGCAAAAAATAATCACGATTTTGTATAAGAGTCTGTTCATGTAATTGAAATACTTGTGATGCTTGTAATATATGTGGTATCATGCCAAGTATAAGTATTTGACGATTATAGGAAGGATTCAAAAGTATAAAATCATTAATAGCATTTAAAGCCAATGTTCTGTCAATAATCTGAAATAGCAAAGAAACTAATTAGTCTGCAATAATTTGTTTAATCATAAAGATATCTTACCGGTTGCTGTTTATGTTCCTCTAAAATTTGTTTGGCCTGTACAATATTATTTTGTAAATCTAAAGAAATCATTTTCATACATTCAAAATATTGTACGCAATGTTCAGGATTCGCTCTTGTTTCTTCTATCATACTATCGTTTAATTTATCCTCAGCTCCCAGTAAATAACTAAACTTTTTCTTATACCTCATTAAACGATAATTTTGCAAACGTTTACGTGGATAAAATTGCATAACACGTCCATAAAACGTTAAAAGATCTCGACATTCTAAGGCAGAACGTTGAGTTTGTATGAAAGTATTGTCCATTTCATGACGATTAAACTTGGCCTGTACATAAACATTATTCCAATTGTTATCGATTAGTAAATTTTTAATAACATCAAATTCACTTTCGCTGTGTTCAATATTTTCATTGACTTTTGGATTCACTTCAATATTATGCATAGTTTCAGGATTGGTTATGATATTAAAGTAGGTGGAGAGTAATAAATTTAATTCATTTACTGTTTTTTGAACCATTGATTTAATATTATTAAATTTCTCCAAATCATGTTTATAAACATTATAACGTTGTATAAAAGCATGACTGGCTTGTGCTGAACCTAAAGCTTCTAATTCCCTAACCATTGCTTGTTGTTTTGTGAAATTATCACGTTCCTTTTCTAATTCCAAAATTTTCTTGCGACAATCCAAAATATTTTCAAGATGTAAGTTCAAGTCGTTTAGTTGGGAATCAAAATCGTTTCTGAAATTAATATTTAAGGGAATTGTTGATAAAAAGGTTTTAAGGTTTTAAAAATATTCTTAAACTTACTTGTATTTCAGCCAAGTTGGTTTAATTTCAGTTATTCTTAAAGCCATAGTTTGTCTAGATAGATCAATTTCTTGTTTTCTATTTTTGTATAGACTTTTTGGACTTAAATGTGTCGATGTATTGTTATCTAAGGAGGCTATTATACTTGCTGCATTGTGTGCTGTTGTTCTTCTGGATACAGTGGTAGTACCATCATCACTTACTGTCCAATCAACCAAAGGATCATAGACAAATGCTTCTAATAACGTTAATAGTGTTTCACGTTCTTTGCGTAGAATTTTAAGTACATGAGTACAAGCCAAACGGAATGCTCCCTAAAAATTCAGAAAATAATAAATATTTTACAAAAGTTGAACAAAGTATTTGAATTTATTATAAAAAATTTGAAAAATTCTTTGTCTAGTAGGTTTTATATTTCTTAAATATTGTAAATCGATCTAATTATTTTAAATTATACATGACTTAACGATAACATGCTCTACTATTAAGATTAAAAATATTGGAAGTTTCATTTGCTACAAATGATACAATTATCCTCAGTGAAATTTTTAAGTTATATAGAAAAAATGCAAATTTTCTTCGTATTCGTTCTTTCTGGAAACAAAACTTCCGTTTGAGTTAATAATAATTTGGGTTGATCTGGAGCGGAGCTTGATTTTCGTCATTTTCGCTTAGTTTAAAGTCATAAATTTGAAATAGTTTTCAAATAAGTTGACCATATATAGCTAAAGAGGTGACAGTTAGCATTGAGAGAAAATAACATTTTAGTATTCAATGAGATCAAAGAAAAATAATGAACTAAATCCATGAAGTTTCACATAAAATGAAAAACGGAACATTATTTTTTTGGTAGGTTGTAACTGTAGAATGAATTAAGTTGGAAGTAGTTTGGCAAAAGCCAAACAACAAATTTAGTCACTATTTACCCAGCGGTGATTTTAAGGTACCTAAAGATGCGATTCTTTTTGTTTTTTTATGCTGCTCTATAATTTTGCCACAATTGATCACAATAGTGTGTAATTTTATATATCATTCACAAATAATAAAATTTAAAAGTAAAAAAAAGTTTTGTCAGCTATCAATAATTTTTTTTTTCAATATTAGAAATTAAAAGGAGATTGAATCACACATATTTATATGACGTGCTTTCTTCTCTATCACTGCTCTTACTTTATTTATCCAAATGGCTGATTTTTTTGTAAATCTAAAGTAACAATCATTAAATTTAACTTTTTAATAAAAAAATCTTTAAATTTAAAACAAGTGGTATTTTCGAATTTTGCACACATTATCGGCCAACAATAATAACATTACATTTATTTTAATTACATACACTCTCGATCGAAAAACATGCATTGAAACCAAATTAAAATGATTTAGCTAAAAAACATTTTGAGATTCCAAAACTTGTTTTCATTCCATTGTTAATAAAAAGCAAAAATTTAACACGAGATGTTTGCTTTATTAGGCATCAATTAATTTCAGCAGCAGACCGTTAATAATATTTATATTTACAAATAGAATTTGAACTCTAAACGAAATTCAAATGTTTGCTAACGAGAATTTAACGCTCATCTTTAAAACTCGCTTAAAAATATTAAATCATTGCTCTCTTCTATTAAGTAAGGGAAATTTCGAAATTTAATAAACTACGTAAAAAAAAATTATTTCAACTAATAATCAATGATGATTACATAGAGTTCAGAGTCTAAAATGTGTTTCTTTGTATTTTACACAAATTAATTTTTTTTTGGTTTTTCAAATTATAAATTTTAAAATTTGTTTAAATCTTATTAAAACAGGTAAGAAAGTTATAGTCGACTTAAATCTTTGATTTTCATTATCAAAGATCAAGTTTATTTTGAAAATTGCTTTAGGCGGAAAAGCAGGTGACGTGCAAGATAGTTCATATTAATAGCATTAGGAGTTATAAGAATGGATTATACACCAATCCGGTCTATTTTGAGCGATAGTTTTTATTTGCTCCAACTTCTACCAGATTTTCTGACTTCATTCTTCAGCTGCCTACTCCATGTTAATGATGGTCGCCCACTTCTTCGGCTACCCTGAGGATTCCATTAGATCGCAGTACGGGAGATATCAGAGGCATCCCTCCTTAGTGTGTGCCCAATCCATCTCCACTTCCTCTTACGGATTTCTATACATACTGTGATCTGGCTAGTGGTTAACCAGAAAATTTTAGGATTTTATGCAAGCATTTGTTGACAAATACTTGCAATGCATTGTAGTCACTTGGGCGAAGATTCCAACTCTCACAGCTATATAGCAATATGCCGCTTTTAGACGATTAGTGATATCCGCCTCCGAGCCTCCGGTTTTGTTTATAATGCTCTCTAAGTAGCAGAACAGAATTCGATAAGTTTGCCTTGAATTTTGAACTTTTCTGTCACGTTGGAGTTAATATGCAGAGACTTTGTCTTCCTCACATATACTTTTAAACCAGACGCTGCTGCAACATCAACTATACGAGCTAGTTTCGTAGACATATCTGTAAAACTATGCGTCAACAAGCATACGGAGCATAATGATGGATTACTTGTCTATAATGGTTTTTGTAAAACAAATGTTATGTGTCCTTCAGAAGCTTCGCTCAAGCTCTATATCGATTTCAATTAAATGCAGAAATCTGTTAAATGCAGAAATACTAATAAAATACTTATAAAACTTTAATGTGTAATCAAAAAAATGGTAATATTTAAAACTATATAGTTTCTATTAGACTTTAAATATACAATTTTTGTACAGCTTTTATAATAAATAAATTGTATATCTTGTATTATATTTTATGAGTATTATTATTGATATTATACCACCATGAAATTCCCTAAATGGTTGACTAAAAATAAACATTAACGTTGCTAATCAGAGGGGAGTTTTTATACTATTCACATGCCAAATATTAGTATGTGGACACATCTTACAAGAGTCATCATTTATCCAAAATATTTATTTTAACTACGCTACTGATTTTTCCCACAATAAATGAAGAGTTATAATAAACAATATCGCTGTTAAAGCAATATGCATATATATGGATATATTAGGGTAGATCAAACATTATCATCCTAGAATAGATACAAACAAGTTCGATGATTGAGTAAACCAGAATTATCAACGAAAAATTCAAAATTCTTAGCTGTGAAAAATATGAAGTGACATTAAATTTGTAAACGTTAAAGTAACTTGAATCAAAACTACCTTAATAACTCCAAAAGCAATATTAATCAAACAACAAAAACAGAAATTATTAAAGACACGAAAGATAACAAAACAATAGAGTGTTTTCTAATCTAATTCGTTCGTTCAGTACATATGTTTTTTTTCGAATTGTTTTTAGGATTGCTGTTAATAAATAAAATTCATTTACACTATTTATTATTTGTAGTTAAATTTATTTACATACAAGTACATCTAATTTTTATTTTAACAACTGCATTTTGCCGTTATTTTTGTTTTTCTCCAAATTTATTTTGGTAGGATCGATTTTATGAAGTTGTTATCAGATTTTGAAACTCATAGTTGGTCAAATATCCCAAACGAAGTTATAATTTTTTGTACTTATTTTTTATATGAGATTTTTTTTTATTAAAGTATGTATATTAGTGGAAATGAGGTTATTTATATGTATTGGGGAAGTGTTATTAATAGATTTTTATTTCGATTATTCGATATATTATTTGTTTTTATGTTTAATATGAAAAAAGTATTTCTAAATTATTTTAACATATTGCTTTAAAAATTATTCTAAATTGAATTTTTTCGTATTCATGATAGATTAGTCAGAAATTTAATTAATTTTAGCAAAAATTTTTTCAATAATCAACTATTTGATTAATCAACTTCTTTTACTAATCAATTAACCATTTAATAAGAGTATTAAATAGTCCTTTTGTTTGATTATTTGATTAATCCAACACATCCTGTATGATCAATTAATTAGAAATTTGATTACTAATCAATTAACCATTTAATAAGAATATTAAATAATCCTTTTGTTTGTTTATTTGATTAATCCAACACATCTATATGTTTAATTAAATAAAAATTTTATTAATCTAAGCAAAAATTAATCAAGTTCTTTTATTAAATAATCCTTCTGCTCGATTAATCGCACATCTCTAGTATGTTCAATTAATCTGAAATTTGATTAATCAAATATAAATTAATCGAATAATCAACTATTTGACTAATAAAGTTCTTTAACTATTCAATTAATTCTTTTATTAGAATTTTGATTCATCCATATGTTTGATTATTCGATTAATCGCACATACCTAGTATGCATAAATAAATATGTATGAAAATAATATTTATGAACTTTTGTATTCAATGAACAAAGTACCGGCTAAATGAAAAACAAATAAAAACAAAATAATATTTCAACTATAAGGTAAAAGGTATAAAAAACCATGATGAAGAAAGTTAGTGCGTTTTTTTTCTAACACTTTCAACAGCATAGGAAACTCGCCCACACAATAAAAGTTTGGTTTTTGTGTTGCCAGATAAAGATTAATTTATAGTAAAGGATCATATTTAAAAAATATCCCATTCGTTTAAATAGATTTTTTGGTAAAAAGTGAAATGGAATTACACATTTTATACAAATTTGTGGGGACTTTTTCTTTTGGGTAATTTCGGATTAGCTGAAGTTTGTTTATATTAACAAATCATGAACATATTAAAATTTAAATTTATATAAAAAGTAATTAGGAATTAAAATATCTGCATTAAAGGAAATCTTTAGTTTTGTAATTGAAATAAAAGTTAGTGATGTTTAATTAGCTTTTGCTAAATGTATAACATTTACAGTTCAAATCGGTAAATTAAATGTATATTATTTATTATTATTTATTAATATATTACTATACATATTTCTAGACAAGTTTTGTTGTAAAAATTTTACTATTTAAGATGGTAATAATATTACACTCATTAGTTGGAACTAGTCACAAAGTTGGCATACCAGACATATTATATTTTTAGTCTAAGTCACCAAAGTTATTCAAAGTGAAACGAAACGCGTTCGTCTAAGCAATAATTGCATAAATTTGGGAAAAGACCTAAAAATTATCTTGGCTTTTTATATATGTTAAGATTGTATATTCTTCTTAACAAAAATGATTTTAGAAGATAATTTCTCATCTGTCTCTTTCTTTTAGAATGCGTGTAGTCATTTTAAGCTTAATTAATGCTCAATCAATTCGAATCGTATATAAATTGTTTCTAGTACGATCGGTCGTAAATAGTTCAGCTTTCAAGTCAAACTTAATGATTTCCCTAAGGATCAAGCGGATATTTTCTTCTTTAATAATTTATGTTCTTTGAGCTTAGTTGTATAAAATGATGATAAATAAAGAGATGGGATTATAATTTTTGTAACGTTCAGAAAACCTGCTTGTGACATCCTAAATCTCTATCCTGCTTTCACAGGAATCAAAAATGTATATGTTTATTTTTATATTTATTTATATGTTAGGGGTTTTTTGAGTCATTTTATTAAAATATTAGATGATAAATGAAATTTTCTGCTAAATTAATCCTCATGCAACATTTTTCTGTATTTTCGTTTTAAGGATATTAAGGAATTTGATTGAAATATTGAATGATAATAAGTCAAATTTCTGCTAAATTAATTCTTACATATAACGGCAAAATTTTTGGGGATTTTCGATTTAAGGATATTGAATTTGTGGCACGAGTTGTAAAATAACCCAACAAAAAATTAACCTAAGGAAAAAATATATGTATAATATTAAAGCTTAAATGGCTTACAATGATTATAATAAGAATTTAATTTACAAAATTTATATTAGTATGTAAGATAAATATCTTATTTCATTAAACTGAAAGTTTTAGTAAACCTTGAACCCAAGCATTAATTACTTCTACGTCATCGTCATGTATTCTATATATTTATATTTTTGCTGGGAATCTAAGAACGTATGTATGTACATATGCATGTATGTATAAATTTTATTAGTATATATGAGTATATTTATTGTTAGTTAGTTATTAAGTTAGCAGGTACAACAAATATACAACACAATATTAATGATAATCATAAAATCAAAAAGACGGAAAGAAAAACAAAAAAATTATACAGCGTTTATAATAATTTTCGTTTAAATCATAGTCAATATTCAATCAGTCTAACAACGAATAAGTTGATATTTTTCTCGGATCTAGTCTTTAAATACAAATAAAATTGAATTTCGATAAAATAACACCAATATTTACATAAATAAATTTAATTGAAAATTAAAATTTTAAATTTACTACCGGTTTAAAAACAAAATGACTTACAAACCATAATAATCCAACAATAATAATAAAAATAAAATCTCCTAAGAAGTTTAACAACAAAAGTGTAAAATAAATACAAAAAATATATGTATAATTTATTTATTTAACAACAATATGCTATGGAGTTGTCTATAAAAGAACTGACCACAGAAGAAACCACTCTAACAACAAAAAATGATTCTTTCGTTAATAACACATTAATTAATACCTATAACCCCATTGTTACGGATTTATGTTGGGGCACTATATTATGGGCATTTACCAATGTTATATTATTCGTTTGTATATTGGGCGGTAATGCCCTAACGATAATAGCAGTACGCACTTGCCGACGTTTACGTTGCCTTATATCAAATATGTTTATTTGTTCTTTGGCAGTTTCGGATTTTATTGTCGGTTTAAGTTTACCTTATCATTTGGCATTTTATTTGGGCTCGGATTGGGGCCGGGTACATGGTTTGTGTTTAGTGCGTTTCTTTTTGATAATATTTGCTTGTTGTGTCTCGATTTTAACATTGATATCAATATCGATTGATCGTTATATTGCAATTGTTTATCCGCTACATTATAGAAGGTGAGTCTGTGTGTGTGTATAGAGACAATGAATGGAAAAATATCAAAGGAATTAAAAATAAAAAAAATCGATTTACGCTGTTTTTTTTTTGTACAGACAAAAACAATTGATGTGATAATAAAATGTTTATCAATTTTAAATTATCCCTAGTTAAAAACAGATATGGATTTGCCATATAAAAAAGTTTTGATAATAAAAATGTCTAATTTTTTAACCGTTTAATACCTAACTCAATAAAGAAAATATGAACATAAAACGTTTAAATTATACAAATATTGTAAATTATTTAAACAAAAGTAGCAAAATATTACATGCAATTACAAATTATTAAACAAATAAAAAATTAAGACATTTACCGGTAATAGTGTTATAATAAACATATTTAAAATACCGTACAAATCGAGGTTTTCAAATAGATTTCTAAAGTGTGAAATTATGTTAGAATTTCAACAGGTGCTTACAATAGGGTTTAAAAATTTAATGAGGTTATTTTGGATATTTCTTGTAATATAGTTTTAATTGATGTCGATTCTCACTGAATGATATGATTAAGGTTTGAAGTGTAATGCTGAGAGTTTTAAATGGTTGATTTTTGTCTGAAAATTAAATGAAATCATCTATCTGAAGCACTGTTAGTTAGTTGGTATGTTTTAGTTTGATTCTAGTTCGGTTCTGGTTCAATCATCGATCAATTCTGATTAAGTTTTAGTTTAATTGTAGTTAAATTCTAGTTAAGTCTATTCCAATTCTACTTCAGTGAACTAGCACTGAACTAGAACTGATATAGAACTGAATTAGAAC
>JACGTJ010003131.1:188-10539 GCA_014858695.1 Chrysomya rufifacies | reverse complement strand
AACTAGAACTGGATTAGAACTGAACTAGAACTGAATCTAAACTAGACTGGAATTGAACAAGAACTGAAATTGTCTGAATAAAAATCTGTATAAGGGAAAAATGCCGCCAAAAGAGGAATATCTGGTCACGTTATATAATTCAAAGAATTTGAATTCAATTTTTACAATACAATTAAAAAGATTTTGTAAAATAACTATATAAATTTATATTCTATTTATATTGCAATTAGTACAAATTAGCATATAAATTTCAATTAAATACTCTGTAATTTCATATTTTTATTAATAATTATTATTTTTGATTGAAAGACATCACATTTGTACATTAATAAATTCAATCAAAGTATAAAATTTACCAATTAATGACCTTAACCTAAAAAGATATTGAGAACGGAAAGAATATCAACAGTTTTCAAGAATTTATATCATAATAATTTGTTTAGCCTGAAATGTTATGTTTAGTTTACACACATGAAGACAAACATGTATGGATTTATTAAAATGTGCCAAAGGTGTGGTTATATATTTTAATAAAATTTTAAATAAGATTTTTTTGGTTCAATTAAATTTAAAGAAAATTACAAAATCTATTTTTTTTCTTTCCCTTTGCAGATATATGACAAGAAGGGTGGCTATTTTTATAATAGCATGTAATTGGTTAGTGGGTGCAACAGTAGCAGCTGTTCCTATGTTTTGGAACAATTGGAATACTGCCTTTCAATGTGAATTCGATGAGGTATTGCCACCCTGGTATATGGCTGGTATAATAACACCAGGATTTACAATAATATGGATGTTAATGTTATTTATGTATTGGCGTATTATGAAAGAAGCTTCCAAACAGGCCAAGCAATTGAAAAATCCCAGAGCAAAAAGAACAAATTACATACAACCAGATTGGAAATCGGTGCAGGTATAACTTTTTTCATAGCTTATATTATACGAAAATCGAAATAATTTTCTTTCTTATTAGATCGTTGTTTTCATAATGGGTTGTTTTTCAATATGTTGGCTTCCCTATTTCATTGTGGCCTGTTCACAAATCTTTAAAATCTACAATATTACGCCATTACTCTATAAAGCAACATTTTCCTTAGCCATGACAAATTCAGCTCTTAATCCTGTTATATATGCTTGGAAAAATTCAAATTTCCGTAAAGCATTTATACGTTTGCTACATTGCAAATCACCCAACTGTTATCAATCAGCACCAGAATTTAGCAAAGAATCACCCGTTTCACAAAAACGTTGTCCCAACAATGATTCACCTATACCAGCACACAAAAGGTGTTCAATATCAAGTGCTGATATACCTATAAATCATAATATAGATGAGTGTATTATAAGTGGAACGGATATTGAAGGGTGTACGATTAATGGTTTGCCATTGCAGGGGAAATCGGAACGTTTACCAAAGATATATACGGTATCGATGTCAACAACATCGGATTGTTTATCGTTGCATTGAAATAGTTGGGAGAGCAATGAGTATAATGAAATAATTTAAAAACTTATAAAGCCAAATACGAAGAATGTAGTTTATTATAATAGAATTTAATATATTTGTAAGAACTTTATTGAAAACGAAGTAAAAAAAGAAAAACTATTTACTACAAAAATGTACTTTTAATTGTGTAGTTTTATTAATTATTATAATATATATAATTTTTAATTGTGGCCTTTAATGACTCTACACATATCCGTGATAAAACCTAAGAAGTTCTAATTCTTAAAATCAGGTTGCAGTGAATTGTTATATACCTATAATGGTGCTAATTGTATTCTCATTTAGTTATAGACGCAGGTGAGTGAGTTCCCTACGTTTCTAAAGTTGGTTATATGAACCTGGACTACGTTTTTCAAAATCGTATTGTAACACAAATTCAGTTTTTAAGTTATATTTGTAATTTACAAATATATTTTAAAAATCTTTAATTTAAACTTATTTATTAACAAATAAGTTTACGAATTTTAATATTTTTCTATTAATATTAAAATATGCACGAAAGGCTAATATGTAAAAATAAACCTTCTATAAAACCTTTGTAAAAACAAATTGTTTGTTCCAAAAGTTAGACATTAAAAATGTAACATTTATATCACTTACCTCTGTGCCCACCAAGCCCAAAGCATCTTTTAAATTTTGTGTCATACGGAAAGGAACACGTTCTGGTACCCTTAAAGTTTTACCCTTTTCAAAGCACACACTATAATCGATATGAAGAATTTCACCAGTAGCCAATTTAATCAGAACATTATCTAAATGACGATCACCCAAGCCAATAACATAACCAATAATAGACATAACAGCTAAAGACATAGAATAGCGACGTACAGATTTACGCCATTCAACGGCATTAGCAGAATAACACCAAATTTCCTTAGATAGTAAGTCCTTAGGTGTCTCAGCTGAAAGTTCTTTTAAAACACGTTTTAGAACACTCATAGGCCATTGTTTTCGGGGATCAGTAACTTTAAGATTACATTCAGCCAATAAAGGTGTCAATTTATTGTAAAATAATTCTGAGGGTCTTGTGGCATTATTATTGACAGGACTTTGTTGTATTTGTTCTTGCCCCTTGGCCGATGATTGACGTTCTTTTTGTTGCTGCTTTAGTAATGCATCGCGTTGTTGCCATTTTTTGTAGATGGCAAACAAAGGGAAACAATTGTCTACCCATCTTATAAGACCCGAACGTGAACCTAAAGGTATTACTGAATAATGATTAGCTTTAAAGCAATCAGTTTTTGCTTTAGACCCATAAGAACGTGCCATCATAGAATTGGAAATTGATAAGAACTGCATAATACGTTCATCTAAATGTAAATCTTCCTGTCCTTTAAACAAGTAAGTATAGCGTTGACCATTACTTCCATAGAATGAAAGTTTTTTCGGTTTTGTTTTTGTGGATATGAATATAAAAGCTGTGGCATCTACTGATTTTATATAAACAGCAGGTTGTTCATAAGTATCCACACCTGGCATAGCTATGGTAGTGTTATGCATATTAGCTAAAGCAGGACTAATTTCGGAGATACGTAAGGTAGAGGAATTGCCTCGCAAAGGTCTTTGTTGAAATATATTATAGAGCTGTTTAATCTTTTGCCAATACTCTGAGGGCTTTGTTTCTTTGTAACTCTTTTCCAATTCCTTTGTTACTGCTTCAATATATGAACCAAAACGTTCTTGAAAACTACGTTCATAATTGGTTTCAGGTTCTTTTTCAGTTATAGCTGTTATTTGTTTATAATCTGCTAATAAATGATGTCTAAACACTTCATATTTCGCTTGCATTAATTCGGAGTTATTGGATTTTTTAGCTTCAGCATCAAGGGCATTGTAAAGGGGAGAGTATTCAGCATATAATTGTGAAAGATTGTGTATCCAATATTCATCCCATAGCAGTGTAATGCGTCTAAGTTCTTTAACTAAAAGTTGGACTTGTAAAACAGTTTCAGGGGCTTGTTCGGCTAGAGAATTTAGTAGGGTACCAAAACAGCTAGTCAATTGAACTTGTGAATCTTTATTGTTGCGATATTTTAGTTCTTGTTGGGCTCCTACAACAGCTGGAAATATAATGAGTTGTGGTTGATTCACAGCTAAGCGGCATAATAATTCGGCTAGACTTTGTCGCACATAGGGTTCATGATGATTTAAACGACTGAATAGCTGTGGGACAATAACTTTCCAAGGTCTTAGGGGTGTGTTGCGTAGACCTTCTTCGAGAACGTCCTATAAAATTATATTAAATAAAAATATTTTTCTTTTTACTAAAAATTTTATACTTTACTATAAATCAAATTTGTATTAAAATTTAAATGATTTACGAAAAAAAATAATTTTGTAAAAAATTGTAAAAATAAATTTTCAATTTCCAATATTTTAATACCAACATACTGTAAAAAATAATATTTATATTTGTTTATCATTTAAAATACAATTCTGCACTAAAATACAAAATTTATTTTCAACTAAAAATTTTTTTCTGAAAAATCATCTTACCTGTAAACCAATTGCATGTTTGACAATCAATCTCAATAATCTCAAGGTGGTGGTAACAAAAGTACAATCATCTACTTCATTATTATCTGAATTTGAAATATCCGTTTTCTTTTTGCCCACGCTTTCACTTTCAATAGCCAGATATTTAAAGTAAGCTCTTGTGGCCTCTTCATAAAAACTGTAGACACCCTTTTGGGCCTGGCGCCATATGCCAAGTACTGCATTCAAATCTTCCATATTAAGAGAACAAACATTTTTCAATTCATGCTGCAATAGTTCAGTAGTATTTTCAGTATTTCCATTAGTATCTAAATCTTCAGTATTGTCATCATTTATAGCATTTAAGATATGATTATTTAAGACTTCAATAATCTTATGTATAGATTCGGCATCAAATTTATCTTTTAATATTTCTTCAATAGAAGCCACATTACGCTTGGTCAGTTTAATATCTTTAAGATCATTAACAGCAACAGAAGAGGCTTGTTCAGAACCCTTAGCTTCCATTAGCTTTTTACCCCAACGATAACACCAATTACCATAAGAAAACCAAGCTTCTCCAGAATTTGGTTTACTAAGAATGCTAGTATTTAAAAGTTTCCCTACTGCAAATTCTGATGTAGGTAAAACATTATTTTTAGAAATATCCGTATGAGAACAGCAAACTAAGTCTGGTAATTGATTTTGTAACTTTTGAAATTGTTGACCATTGGTAAGATTAACATTATTTAAACGATGTATAGTTAGCCAATCAGCCATGGTTAATAGTAAATTGGAAATGGTGGGAGGATAAGTAGAATTTTCATTTTGGTTATAAACTTGATATACTTTTATAATTTCAGAACAACAGGCAGCTGCCAATTCTAAAGGTTCTGATATTGAAGTAGTTTGAGCCTGCAGACACTTAACCAATTCTTCTATACCCTGTATAAGAGTTGTATCATTATGATGGATATTCAATTGATTAGTTTTTAATTGTTGAGCAATTTCATTAAGTGGTAAATTAATATGTTGTAACTTAAAGAATTGGCTGAGCAAAGATTGGCAGTAATTAAGATTATTTTCTAAACGGGCTTTTGAGGTTAAATTTATTAATAAATCGCACTGTTGTTTATTATCTTGATGTCCTCGGATTAAAGACCAGTTTAGACATTTGCTTAACAAAAGGGAAGACATATTGGCATCTAAACAATCATCTTTACTGGAAATACTAATATCTTCATGGTAATGTAGCTTTTGGGAAATATGATTAATAATTATTAATTCATTCAGTTGATTATTATTAAAACCTGGTTCATAACTTCTCAATAAGGCTTCACGCACACCTTGTTCTACACAATTTCTAACGGATTCATGCACGCCTTGGTTTGTATCTCTAGTATTATTGTTAATTATACAAGAATCCTGTAATTTTCTTAACATTTCATAATATGAATAGGTATCAAGTTTGGGCGTTAATTTATTTTTGTCTTTCTCATCATTTGTTAATGCTTCTGGCCATTCAGTTAATTCCAATAAGGCAGTAGTTAGTTCTTGATTTTGCCAATTATATTGTTGTTGATATCCCACAGACTGATAAATGTTTTCCATAAGTTGTAAATGATGTTTTGAGTATATGGTTTCTTGACTTATAGCATATATTTCTGACCAGCGAGCAGTGTGATAGAAACATTCTGTTAATTGCCTTTGTATAAACTCTTTCATATACGAATCCATAGTTTTATTATTTTCATCGTGTAGCGTGTATAGATAACCGGTGGCAGCTTTTTCTAAGTGACCACTTGCTTGTTCTGCAACATATTGTATCCATTCAAAACGTTTGCCATGTTTACTTTTTAACCAGGTTGTTAGTCCGTATATAGTGTCAGATTCGCCACAGTTATAGAGTGCCCAAACTAAAGATGTTACTGTACGATCTAATAGTGCTAAGTTAGTGTGATTGGCTTCTATTTGGAGAATATTCTAAAATTTGTAATGTAAATATAATTTATTAGTGAAAAGTCTTAACTGTGAAAAATTTTGAAAGAAAATTAAGTGATATTTAATTAAAGGCATTTTTATTGAGATAAAAAATGTTGTATTATATGGACAGAATTATTATCCAGAAAGCAGACATTATGTTTTAATTTTTTATAAAACTCACCTCAGAATATCGTATTACCATTTCCGGTTCCATACTGTGTATTGATATCAAATTAACAGCCGTACGTATACGTTTAAACCATTCCCGGCATGTAGGAGCATTAACACGGAAAAATGTTTTTGCTGGTTTTTCAGCCGGTAACATGGCATAGGCAGTACCCTCAGCTGCATTATAGATATGTTTCTCTAAACATTCCAGGAAACCCAACAGCATACGACAATTTTCCTGAACTACCATTATATTTTGTAAATTTTTATAGGATACTGGTAAACTTTCCTTTTCCGCCAAGAAACGAGCATATTTCATTATTATAGCTTCAATGGCTAAGAAAGTTTCTTGTGGTTTGCCCAAAGTAGTGCGTAGTTTTTGTTGCACACAATAACGAGCTGCTTCGTATTGTAAATGATAGGATAACAGTTGCTGATTGTTTTGTAGAGTTTTTAAATATTCTACAAAATGTTCACGTTGCAAATTACAAGAACTTTTCTCCACAAATGAACTATAAGGAGAACTATTGGTGTTGGAATTAGGATCCAAAGATTCTAAGAATGTTTTAAAATATTTAGGTCTTAAGCCATTAAAACAAGGTGATGATTTATGCCATTGGTATAAAGTGAATAGTTTTTCTTTATGTTTACTATAAATCAGTTTATCGTAATTGGGTGTTAGACATACTTCCAAAGGTAATTGGGAAAGTATCTTAACATAAGTTGCAGCTAGTTGACGATCACAACTTTCTGCTATACACAAAGCTATATCACGTATATTACAAAGTATTTCCACTGGTATTTTAGGATATTTCAAAAGAGATTGTATAATAGTTGAACACTTCAATGGCTGCTTAATTGCCGCTTGTGTTATATTTTCACATATTTGCAAAAAATCTTCTTTTTGTGTTAATATTTCAAAATCTTCACTGCATTCTTGCAAAATATTTTCTAACCATTTGAATATTTTATCAGAAACATGCCATTTCAATAAATCGACTAAAAATTTTAAAATAAAAGCAAAATTTTCCGATGAGGGTGAGTCTTGATGTTGTCTCAGTAAACGTGAGGATTGACGAAAATTATGATTTTTCATGCAATGATCTATTATCAATTCTAGTAAAGCTAAATGCAAAGTAGGATATTTATTCCATAGTGAAAAACTGGATCCTTGACAATTTTTGATGAGCAATTCCAAAATAGAAGGTTTTAAAGCGTACATGCCTATAATGGACGAAGTTTGACAAGCTAAAGCTGCTAAGGCAGCCAAATAAAAATTTAATAACATTTCACTTCTCATCATCGTGTCTGCAGTAGCTTCCAATGTCCTTAAAATTAACATGGTTTTGTTTACATCTTCTAAGATATGGCGATAAGCTTCTTGCAGTAGGGGAACATTTTTTATAATTAAAATTTCATGATAGATTTTCATAAGCAGTTTATAAGTTTTCAAGCCACAACTTATTTTAATATCTTGTAAAACTTGGCATTCTGTACCCATTATGAGGGTTATAAAACTTAACGGTAGCTGGGTGCGATATTGCCTTACAATATTTAAAACCATGTAGAGAAAACTGGATTGTTGATTATCATTAAATACGGCCAAATGTTTCAGTTGCAATTGTATAATACTTTCAAAAGCATTCAAATTCTCAACACTTCTATCGTATAACAAAATCATGCAATAGAATTCATTTAAATTAACAACAGTCTCTTCACTCAACGAAGGCATTAAATCGAAACATTTTTTAGCTACTTTATTAACAGCTTCTTTAGCATTATTTATTATAGGCGCGGCACTTCCAAATTCATTTAGATTAACCTTGGAGCATAAGGCTTTAACAATCGATGTAAATGCCCCTATGAAAGCACCTACTCGAATTTCAGTTTGTTGTTTGGATTCCATTGTAGTATCTGCAGCCATTATATCTTCTCGACAGGCTTCAATATCTTCTATAAATTGTCCTAACAATCCAAAGGTAAAATCGAGTTCATTAAGAAAATATTCAGCAAATTGTTGTAATACTTTGGCACAGTGACGTTTAAGTTCGGCAGGTTGTTCCACTTCTAAATGCCAACCAATAATAATGTCTACAATATCGGTAAAGTGACGTTGGAAAGAGGATTTATAATTTTTTGAAAATTCCGCTATAGTTTCACTGATTGATATGAAATTTTCTGAAACCTCAGCATTTTCAAGATATTCTTTGAGTAGTGTTAGTAATCGTTCACTGTAGGTTTTGAGATCGAGATTAACAGCATCACATCTATCAGAAAAATAAGATTTATTGGCATATCCTTAGTTCAAAATAATATTTTTATACAAACAAATTGCATATGGTACAAAATTAAAAGCAAAAAGCAATTTTAAAAAACAAAATTCCTAAAAGCTACAAAAGATCAAAGTATTACCAAAAATATAAAATTATAAAGAAAGAAATATAATGTAATACTAATTAAATGTCAAAAGCACTCTCGAACTCGTTTTTTTTTACCAAATGAGTTCGCGTTTTCAAATGTTACACATTGTTGATTGAACTGAATAGTAATTTGCTGAAGGGTATTTATTTGTAAGTAATATCGTTTTGCTATTGTCTCGGATAATGAAGTGAGTATCAAATTTTTAATAAAAACTCACCTTAATGTTGTCTTCAAAGCCATCATTAAATATTTGCGAATATTTTTATAATTTCCATAAGATTTAGTCAAATGATTCTTGTAAACGGGAAAATCGTAACGATTTATATAACCCATAATACCCAAAATAGAGCTGGCATTTTCCAAACATTCCAAGGGACATTGACGCAAAACGGTCAACATGTTATCAAACAGAATATCAAACGAACGGCAAATGTAACTAATATTTGATTGATTGCGTACAGCTGTCTCTAACTTTTTACATAAATCTACAGCAGCCTTACGATTCTTTTCGACCATAAGGCGACGTACAATTTTTGATATACGTAAATCTTCCGATAACATGGGTAAATTATGCATGCGACCAAATTTATTGTTGCTTTCAAAAGAATTACCGAGCAGGGGTTTTTTCATTTGGGAAGCTGGAATAACATAAGTACAATCATATGTATGCATAAAATTTAATTTCAAATTATTAATAGCCCACCTTCCATATTTTGCCGATTGCTATTCAAAATATCGTTAAAATGTCCTGTTTGTTGATCAGTGGTTGTCGTTTTGCTAAATGGCCCGACTGACATGGAAGATGTTACTTTGTTGTCATGAAGATAGTTTGCATGATTGTTGGCCTCATTATTTGCTTCAAATTGATGATGTTGTTCACCTCGGTATAAAAACATGCGCCACTCGTTATTGGCATTATCTTCCCCGAAATGTTGACGTTGTTGCTGAAAACTACCCACTAAGTGATTTTCAGCATCATCTTTATCATTAGCTTGTTGTTGCTGCTGCTTCATGGCAGTGGCTTCCTGCTCCAGCCGCTTAGGACTGAAATCATCATTGTAATCCATAATTGGGAATTAATAAACACTTGCCTGAATTACTCCACATGTATTTGATCTATTAATCAATTTAATCTAATAAAAATGCTTATATTTTTATAATAATTTTTCACAAACTCAAAAAATACAAACACAATTTCCACGAAAATAACGATGCAACTTGATAAAATTTTGACAGCAGTTGTCATTTGATATAGAGATGCCACATTTTCATTATATGAAATGTCGTAAAACTAAATTTTTTATAATTAGTTGTTAAACATGTTTAAATGATAATGCAGTTTCATATCGTCTTTATATTTTTAACTAATCTCATTTCTTCACAAATCTTCATTATTTTCGGGTTGGTGGAATTTTTGAATTAAGGCTTTAGAGACAATTAAAAGTTTTTATGCAAAACGTATAAGTGATTACTTTATTTTCCTGATTGGAGGGCTTTTTAAGAATTTAGAGCCGATATTAGGATTTTCATAGAAAATTTGTAAGTGATCACAAATTTTGAATATAATTTTAAAGATTTTTAATCTCAATTTAGAAATGATCACGAATAATCAGCCAATTTCAAGAGATTTTTATGCAAAATATATAAGTGATCACAAATTTTCATTATTTTCTTGATTTAAGGATTTAGTTCCAATTTTAAGATTCTTGGTCATCACAAATTAACCTTATTTTCTTGATTTGAGGCTTATTTAAGGATTTAGAGCCAATTTTAAGATTTTTATGCAAAATTTATAAG
>JACGTJ010003130.1:1336-12742 GCA_014858695.1 Chrysomya rufifacies | reverse complement strand
ACTAGAACTAGAACTGAACTAAAACTGAACTAGATCTCATTTTCCGATATCGCATATAGTTATTCATTAAGAATCCTATTACACTTTTATATTTAAATTCTTTTTTCACATTTCTCACCAACAATGAATTACAGTTAAAACTTAATTCGGGCAAAAATCCTTATTGATCTATATCTGTCATCTTGAAGCATGCAATTGCGATAGGGAATACATAGTTAATTGACGTTTTCACATTGTCCAACAAATGCAAGCTTATTCAGGACAGAACAATCAATGGCCTTATATTACTATTATTTCCTTATTCATACCCCATAAGTATTGGAATTTGTTTCTCATTCACACCTTTTTATTTTATACCGTAGGACTTGGTCTAAAATAAGAGTAGCGATACTATAGATTTATGATTTAACAAAACCAGAGAACTTCGTTATTTAATATTAACAATTAAGAAGACATCTTTCGCTATTTGGATTTCTGACCTTTGAATTTTATAAACTCCTTTTATCCATCAAAAAGATATTTGACTACGATGGCATTAATCAGATAAAGTCTATAGTTATATAAAAAATTACAGCAACAGTGGTCAACAATTTTAGGTTGTCTTTCACAACAAAAATGAAGCATGCTTTCGAAGACAATCCTTAGATATTAAAATATTTTGTTGTGTTTGTCGAAGGGACGTAACAGGCAGCTTCGCGAGATAAAGTGCTACGGTAACAATACTCCTCATAGGATTATTCAAGTTAAACTTTAAACATGACCGAACTGATCCCAACTCGTATAAATGTGGAATATACGATCGTTTTTAGATTATTTTGGGTAACTTCGAACATTAGGACAAATAGACATTCTAGTTGACGGTATTTAAGTAATAGACCCTTGGGTTTTACAAATCCTTGTTTTCCTAAGGGATAGTTGGTTATTCTACTGAAATTGTTGGGAATATAGAAATTAAGATCACTTTTATTAGCTTATAATGTTTTGCATTGTTTTATTTCAAGGCCACAAAAGTGATGCATGTTCAAGAAAGAAAACACTTTGTTGGAACATTTTAAAGTCTGCAATGAAATTGACAATCTAACCATCTAACTTAATCATTACCAAACTATGTCTTATTCTTCTTCCATTATATACAACCTATATAAGTCAGAACTTTTCTAATTTTCATGAATATGCAACATTTAGCTAGAGAACGTTAAGTAGTATGTAAAATATTATTCAGGAAGTGGTCAATGTAGCCATTATTTATAATTATTTATTCTTTATGTTATGTTATACATATTTGTTTTAAATATACACCTGGTTTTTATCTAACTTTAAATATATAACATACATTAAAAATAATAAGACATCATAAATGAATTTCATGTTTATTACTTTTACTTTATAACATATATGAAATTAATATGATTTTTCTCTTTTTAATTCATTACATTCTTCAAAATGTACTATAAGTTATATATTGCTTTAGAAATCAGTCATGTAAATTATTATAAATGTACACATATTTTCCTACAAATGAAAAATAACAAAAATAATTTAATATTAACTTTGTTGTTATATTAGTGACAACATACAATTAACTATATTGTTAAACAATTTGTTCTTTCCGACAGAATGCGAATAAAATTGCAAAACTCAGGAGACATAAAATATCAATCAATTGTTTCGGGAATGCTAATGAACACCTAAGCAAAGTGCAATTTGTGTATTCAAAAATGCTAGATTATGTAATCGATTTAGGGAATTTTACAGGATCGAGTATCGAGTATTTATCGAGATTTATGAAATTTAACAGGATCGAATTAATGTTTCAAATCGAATACAATAACTTGAGTTTTGAAATAAAAATTAAGATAGTCCAATCTTCGTGGTTAAATATTTGGTCCTCGAACACAAGTAATTTCAATCCAAGATCTTCTAGCGTATACTTAATGCAGCTATTTACAAATGTTTAGTAAAATAAACTCTATTACAATGAGTAAATAAATAAATTAGACAAAACTTCAGACATTAAAATAGCTGACCTAAAGTTAAGACATCAAAACAGTATAAAAATTAAGATATAGGTATATTGTAGATGCGTTTGGTAGTATTATACTATTGAATAACTAACAAAATCAAAGTTCTATTGAACTTTAAGAAGATCGATTTACAAATAAGAATTTTGAATTGAAAACATAATCGTATTCAGAACGCTATATTCATATTCAAATTAACTTTGTATTGTTTCTCAAAAGATTCGTGTTATATTATGCTAATTATTATTAAAAGTTTATGCAAATATTCTTTTACTTTTCCTTGCCAATATATAATAATCTGTTCCAATACATGTTATAAAGAGTTCACAACAGAGATATCCAAAAAGAGAACACAATTTATGAGAGATGAAAAGCGTTATATTAATAATTTTTTTTTATTCTTTTCGCTGTGTGGTTTGTTCTTGTAAAAAACCATACTTATCATTAATAGTTAATGCTTAATTGAATTTGTTTTTTTTATTTATTTATTTTTTTTTTTTTTATACATATAAAAACCAAAAGAATAATACATTAATTAATATTGTTTTTCAATGAAAAATTTAGTACGTCGAACTTTATTAACTATCAAGTACTTATTAATATCCCTAAAGTAAATCCCCATACTATTTAGTTACACGCTATTTTCGAAACAGACCATATATTCATTTATAGGCAACGTAAGTTCGCTTCAAGTGCAGTCTAATTTCTTTTAACTTCTAGAATACTAGGTTAGATTAGTTTATGAACGTAAATGCATGTGTGATAAATAAATGTGAAGTCCATCCAAATGCGATTTCGTCTACAAATTTCTTGGCAGTCAATCAAATATATATTCTATAGTCGTGCTCTCAACCTCCTAATTCCACTGACATAGCTGTATAGTAAAATTAACTATTTTTCCATTTAATTCTAAGCTACCAAAGCCTTCAACTTGGCAGTTTCTGTTCCGTCTCTTTCGTCCGACAGACTTTAGAAATCAAAGGTAGTTTCCGTTCCGTCTCTTTCGTCCCACAGACTTCAGAAATCAAAAGGTTCTCCTTCCCATAGTAAAAGGGAATTAAATGCATTATATTCATTTCAAGAAGCATTTAAGTTTCCGCTCTAACAAGATTAGTCCTTCAGGCCCATCACAATGTCTTGCATCCAGCAGAGTATATCATTTTTTCTTCCCGAAAGAACTCCGTATATTCATTGAGTATCGTAGACTTTCTTAATGTCCTATAGACCTATAGTGTTGCCTAGCTTTTTACATAAATTGTGACTTTCTCTCCAGCCCCTAAGTTATAATCTATTATATCAGCAAATTTCATTATCAGATTAGAATACACTCAAGTTGTTATGACAACTTTATGGGCTTTTGAAACCTAAAAGACTTCCTGATAATATATTTTGTGACCAATTATAGTCCAAACTGCAATTGCACATTTATATGATTTTAGCAAATCATATGTTCGTTGAAAAAAATTCGATTCTGCGAGTTCAATTTCTATACAAATTGATGCTTAAAATATTAGTATTTTTCGCAGCCTAAAAATATGCAATGAATTGAACAAAATCCAATAAGAAATTCGAATCAGAAAATCATGACATTTCTACTCAGATTAGTACTTATTTATTTATCAAGAAAAAAAATAAGACAAATCATTATATAACTTGAAAGGTATTCCCCAAGAAAACAAAAACATCACACTATAAATAAAATTCGGTTATACATTTATATGATCCATGAATCAACAATCTAAACCATATTCTTATTAGGTAGCTTTTATGAGAAGTATATATTTCGAAGTAATTTTTAGGCTAAAAACCCACAAGATATAAGATTTCAATTAAAAGAAAACACTAAGGTTTCAAAAATAGAAAAAAATCGATATTTACTTATAAATGTCGTGAAATTTACATCGGTTCAATATTACAACCTCCACACAAATAAACATCCTATTATAAATAAAAAAAATACAAGACAAGATTCTGGAATTTTGTTCATATTAATCATACAAAAATTCCATTAAAAAATTCCATTTTTTATCTTTTAATAAATTAAATTCAGCTTTTTTCTTTTGTTTTTTTTTTCGTACTCCACTTTGGCAAAAAGTCAATACAAAGGAATTTTTCGGCAAATTTTTTTTTGTTATTGTGTTATACACCCACTTTTTAAACAATTTTATTCACTATTTAATCACTAAATTGTTTATAATTCTATAGATAATATAAACAATATAATTTACTAGACTTAGTTTTAGGTTGCAAATTATTTTTTGTGTGCAAAATTTATGTAAATTATATTTTTTCTTTACCTTTTTTCTTGTATATCTCCCGTAAAACTTTTCTTCGAACTGTATGTAAAGAAATTTATCAATCAAATACAGTGCTACCATATTCCGGCAATAAAGTAAACAAATTGACTTTTGGGAATAAAACGATATAAGAGAAAAGAGTTGCCAAATTATGTATAACAATAAATAGAATTCCTAACTTGTTCTAATATACAGCAATAATTTTCTTAATAATAATATAATAAATGGAAAATGACCATTATTTTTAAGAAGAATAGATAATATAGACATACTAAATTCAAATTTCTACGAATTCTTTTAAAATCATGATAAAAGAAAATAAATCTTGTTACATATAGTTTTATTGTGTTTTTCACATAAACGTGGATTTTTATTCCATTACTAGATTAACAAACTACTATTTAAACAAATGCATTTTTCATGCCATAATAATCCGTGCTAAGATAATTGCTTCATAAATGCGACCTCTACTTTATAATAAGTTTTGCCCTTATACCTCTACTTTGAGCAATATGTTTGCATAGACATTATATAGTCTTCTGGTAATAATTTCCTCAAAGTACTAAGAGCAACAGTTGCGATAATTTCAATAAAAGTTTTGAAAAAACATATTCTATTTAAAATTATTTATATTTTTAATAATTTGAAATATATTTTTCAGACAACATTTGTGAACCTTTTGACAGAACGTTATTAAAAAAATTTCAATTACAAAAAAATAGCAAAAATCTTTTTAAATTCCTATTTTCAAAAATATTTTCTCTTGCTCTATGGCAATATTGTAAACTAGCCGCCGTTAATAGTTAAATATAAGCAAACGCCGTCAAAACTGCACGCCTAAGGACTGAGAATTATTCTTATTGGATAGAATAAATATAACATTCTAAGCCTTAAATAATTCTTATTTATTTATAAATAACATTACAACTACAAACAAAATTTAAATTAAATTTGAAGTTTTCAAGCCAAAAAGACTATGAACATCATGAACAATAAAATATCAGAATCTGAATTTGATTCCAAATATGACATTATTGATTCGACAACACCACGGCGTATCGCATTATCCGGACGTTATAAAAAGTAAGTGCATTTAATATATTTATTGTTGTTTTTATATATTAATATATATTTTTGGACTGTTTTAGGAGTTTTGCTTACCATACATTGCGCGAACGTTTACCAGTCATTTTAACGGAAATTATTGATCATCTGAATAGAGATAAAGATGAAATTGTTGCACTTAGTGGTAATACAGAGGTAAATTGCATAATTTGTAATATAGTTTTTTTCTCTGCCAGGTAAGGTCAGTTAATTGACCTATTCTTTGTTTATTTAATAAATGATTAGGGGGATTATGTTTTTTATGGCATATGTAGGAAATACAAAAAATATACTTTTTGAAGGTTATATTTGGATTAGGCTTTAGTAAAACAGTCAATTACAATATTTGTTTTATTTACTTTTAGGAAGCCCGTGAAGAACTTAAATCTATTGTAGGAGAAATCTCTAAATTAAAATATCAGCTGCAAACTGATAAACCATTTGAAAAGTTCAGTGGAGAAGGTAAGGATAAAGGGGAAATATGTACCAGTTAAAAAGTATTTGAAATAGTTTAAAATATGGTCTATAGATGTCTAGATAACCTAAAGTGATGTTTAATATATTAATCATAATCTGGTCTATAGGTTAGACTATTGTCTAGTCTGTAAACCAGACTATAATTAACTAGTCTAATGGCCAAACTATAGTTTGTTCTATGGACCAGAATATATTATTAATGGACTATATTTATATGTTAATCGTAATCTAGTCTATAGGTTAGACTATTGCCTAGTCTGTAGAGCAGGCTATAATTGAATAGTCTTATGGCCAAACTACAGTTTGGTCTATAGACTAGAATATAATGCATAATATTGTCTAGTCCATACTACTGTTTGGTATTGTCTATGGACTAGAATGGCTGACAAAGTACGTTTTAGTTAGTAGACTACATACTGTATTCCAGTCCAAACTTTCAACTGGTATATAGTAGTATACTGTAGTATAAAGTCCATTATCGGCCAGATTGTGGTCTAATCCATAGAGCAAACTATAGTCTAATCTATTGTTCATTTCAGACTGGTATATAGTCTAGACTCTCGTATATAGGCCGTTATAAGCCAGTCTAGTCTAAAGGCCAAACTATAGTCTAATCTATACTTCAGACATTAGACTAATCTATAGGCCAGTCTAAATGCCATATCTTGCGTGTTTCATTCTTAACTTAAACTTTCTAATGTTATTTATAATTTTCTTCCAGCAACGGATTTTGAATTGTGGAATAACTTTATAACAAATTTACCATCTGATAAATGTTCATTTTTCCGTGCCCATTGGTTATATGCCGAATGTTATATGTATCGTAAGGTAGCATCATTTTTCCACAGCACCAAACATTTAAAAAATTTCGACTATTTTGCCAAACAAAAACAAAATGGTATTAAAATTGATAGTGTTCCTGGTGTAGCTACAGCGATTAGAAATACTGTAAAAGATAAAAAGACATTTGAAAATTTAATAAAGGTAAATATACATATAATAATTGTAATATATATATCTACATTATATTAACATTTACAATCTAAATAGCTAGATTTATGGGGCAATAAATGTGATTTATCATTAATTGTACGTAAAGAATTTAGACCTAGCGATAATGTGTTCGAACAATTGGAATCATTTGATAGTCATATATTGGTCGATAATATTAAAGAAATTTGGCAATGTTTAGAATTGGCCGATCGCTCAAAACCTGTTATAGTGGAAATTGTAAATGATAATGCTGGCTTTGAATTGTATACGGATTTAGTACTGGCCGATTATATAATTGAGAAACAATTAGCTGACAAAGTACGTTTTAGTGTTAAACCTATACCCTGGTATGTATCTGATGTTGTACCAACTGATATACCCTGGACATTAGACTATTTAAGTAAGCATGAATCGCCCTTAGTCAAAGATTTAGGTGAAAAATGGAAGAAATTTTTCGATGAAGAAAAATTTGTACTAAGTCCAGTACATAATTTCTGGGTATCACCTTATGAATTTTACAGGTAATTACAAAAAACTATTGTATAAATTTATAAAAAAATAAAATTAATTATTCATTTATAGAATGCGCGAAGTAGCTAATGATTTGTATCAATATCTGGCTGAAACTCAATTGGTTATATTTAAGGGTGATTTAAATTATCGCAAACTTTTGGGTGATAATAATTGGGATCCCACTGATGATTTTCTAACATGTTTAAAAGGCTTCTTACCAACCAATATATGTTCTCTACGCACAGTTAAAGCTGATTTAATATGTGGTTTACCTCAAGGTAAAGCCGAAGAATTGAATCGTGTTGATGATAAATGGATGGTTACTGGAGAGTATGGTGTTATTATGTTTATGGATAAAACAAAATGCTGTTGTAATGAACAGAAATAAACTGGATTTTATTTCATTTAATGTTTTTGGCAACAAGCATGTTTTCTGTTTAATTTTTGTTACCTATATATTTTTTTTTAATTATTTAATGGTGATTTTTTTTAAATAAAATTTTTCTAAACGAATTTAATTGTAGTTTGATGACAATGGAACTTCACATCAGCATCTCGGTTGTTTATAGCTATAGTTTAGAATTACAAGGAAGAAATCCAAGTTACAATAAGAGTAGTAGAGTAAGAAGATAATTGCTGGAGTTATCGTATTAGACTAGATTATAAAACAGTTGAACTGTTAAATTTCTTGTTTGCCTGCATGTACAGGGCGCTGTCATTCGAATGAAATTGATCCGTTTACTACATCATGAAGCACATCACAGTTCGCTGTTAAATTTCTTGTTTGCCTGCACGTATAGGGTGTGGTCATTCGAATGGAAATGATCCATTTACTACATCGTGAAGAACAGCATAGTTCGCCTAGGTAACACAAAAGAGACCATTTTGAAGGAATTTCCCTGTGACTGCCGGATTTAACAAACTGGCACCTTTTCTGAAATACTGACCTTTTGGAATTGTAGGGGCTGAATTCTTTTTCCATAGCTCTCTCTTTTTGGTGTCTACAANNAGTTGTAGCAGCGCCCTTCCCTAATCTAATCTAAACGGCTGAATTCTACATGGTATTTTGATTGAATCCTAATAATCTTTTAAAAGCGTTAACAAGTAAGTACGAAATACCAAAACTACCAAACAAACCATAAACTTAAAAAGGAAAAAAATCGGTGTTTATTTTGGTATTATGTTTCATGTTGTTTCTATTGAAGTTAGTACGTTAAAGCGTTAAGTACACAAAAAGGGATAAAAATAGTACCAAATATCAACAAAATACTCAAATTTTTCATATACCAAAAAAAAAAACCAAGGTTGTATTTGACTAAGTCGAATCTTTGATACTCGCCATCAACGAGGTCCATGTAACATAGAAAGAAAGTAGGCAAATGCCACACCCATTTTTCGTTTGTACAAAATGTTGCAGTATAGTATTTGAACAGAAAATTCCTGGTGATTATGGCTAGAAGACTGTACTCAAGGGATCTTATAAAGTTCACTTGGAATAGAATTAGAGACCTAATTTGGAGGCCAACATCTACCTCCCATTCCTAAAGTGTTATATGTGTTAGTTTATTAATGTCTTGTTTTTGTAATGTTTCACTGCCCAGGTGCTAGAGTTATGCATAGAATCGTTAATGAACTAGTCGAATAATAAGGAACACGTATGAAAATTCAAAAAAAAAAATATCTTGAAATTGCCATCGAAATTAATATTTTGAATAATAAAATCAAAATGAACATAAAAATCATAAGAAACATACATTTCAAATATGTTTTCCTGTTTGGTATAAAGGTCAAAGGTTAAATGTTTAAATTTAAAAAATAATTGCAACTAAAATTTACTTTTTGGATATTTTAAATTGACTGTTTGTTGAATTTTTCAAAAAAAAGTTTGAATCTTAAAAACCATTATCAGTTTTTTGAAATGAATGAATCCTTACGAATTGAAAGAGCAAAATTCTCGCTATCCTAAGGAATGATTTGATGAACATATTGTACAACTTTATTATCGACATACTAACCGACGGATAGACATTCAGAATGTGTTATTTTTGAAGCTACGATTCAGATATATATACTCTATGGGGTCTCAGATAAAAAATGTACTTATATATATCCAATCACTATAAGTACAGGATATTACAAAAATATATATCTCGAAAACCAATATCAGTTCGATAAAAAACAAATAAGATTATATTCGACTTGGTCGAATTTTTGATACCATCAAAAGGGGTTGAATGAAATAAATACTGAAATGGGCAGAATGTGGACGGGCCACGCCCATTTATCCATTTTGTGCATACAAATGTGGTATTCATGTTATGATGTAACAAAGAAATTCCATATTTTTCCATTTGGGCTTATATGGGAGGTGGGCGGAAAAGTAGGCGTGACGCGTCCATTTTTGGTTTGCAATCTTTACTCTATTATCTAATGATATATCCCAAATTTCATCACTGTAGCTTCTTCCGTTTCATATTTATGACATAATATGTGCTAAAATGCTTCAAAGTGGTGGATTTTTATGGGTTTTTGTTTCATAATTTCCTTATTTATTATCCAATTATCAATACCTAACAAACCTTGTAAAAGAAGAATATTTGTGCCAAATTTTGTCTTCCTAGCTCATCCGGTGCGGTTTCTATAGTGCTTTCAATAGACAGACAGACGAACATCTCTAGATCGACTTAGAATCTTAACAGGACCCGGAACAAACTAACATTCGATGCGGTTTCTATAGTGCTTTCAACAGACAGACAGACGGATGGACGGACATCTCTAGATCGACTTAGAATCTTAACAGAACCAGGGGTCATAGACGAATATATTTCAACATATTACAAACGAAATGACAAACCCAATATGCCCTCCATGATTTTTTGATAGTTGGTATACAAAATATGCTACTACTAACTTAATAGTTAGTAATAGTTTTTATTAACTTTAGAATATATTAAGAAAAAATGTAAATACAACTAAATAAACCTGTTAGCTTGCAAGGTGCTGGAAAAATAAGTTTGTTATATATAAACAAGGGGGAAAAGTATAAATCAGAATCTGATTTGAAAATGTGTTAAAATAAAGGATGCTACCTGTCAACACATACATAAATGTTAATAACAAGTTTAAATAGATTTTTCACTGGTTACCCAGTTGAATGTTGAACAATTAATATTGTATAAATATTTTGAATATTTATCATGTTATGCAAACAGAGAACAGTAAAAAAAACTTTTAATTAAACAAGGCAAATTCAATTAAGAACTTAATTAATTGGATTAATTTTATATATTTTAGAGCAATTTAATTAAGTTCTCAAATATATTAACTAATCCATTTTATTGAGCAGATAATTGAATTTGTTCCTCACACAAAAATGATATGATGATAATACAAATTGGTAAAACATCGATAAATATTTTCAATTAAAACTTAATTAAATTCATTAAGAGAATGATTGAAAATACAAATTGTCATTTTTAATTACGCATTTTATTGTTTTAATTAATTTTTGAAAATACTTTTGTTGTTGTACTAATGTGTATTAATTTGAACGATTTTTTTGGCAATTGATACAATCATTTTAGTGAGTGATGCAAAGTCAATTACCTGTTTAATTGATGTTTGATTAATTTACAGAATTTTAGAAAGTTTCGGCTTTTATATTGCGAAGGTTTATTTAATTAACACTTTTTTTCAATATGCGGTGGTTTGATTTTAGAAATTACTTGCTTAACCCGGTACGCCGGCTACCCGAAGATCACAATCTGAAAACATATGTACAATTTGCTTTAGTGTATAAATAAACTTTTTCTAAGCAAAAAAGTTTTCTCATACTTTTATTAATAAGAAATTCTAACAGTCCCCGGTGTACTTTGCTGTACGATTTATTATAAATTTTACTAATAACGATTCAATAAATGTAAACTTTCAAAAATATAAATTCAATAATAATGCGTGTTGTCAAGATTTTCAATCAGTTGCATCAAAATTAAAAAAAAAAA
>JACGTJ010003129.1:0-11245 GCA_014858695.1 Chrysomya rufifacies | reverse complement strand
CTAGAACTGAATAAGAACTGAATTAGAACTGAAGTGGAACTGAACTAGAACTGAATTAGAACTAGAACTGAACTAGAACTAGAACTGAACTAGAACTGTACTTGAACTAAAATGATTCTGAACCAGAACTGAACTAGAACTAAAATTAAACTGCAACTGAACAAGAACTATGCTGGAATATTAGTATATTAGAAATAGACCTTAACTAATTTTTTCATAAATAATTGAGTCTAACAAACAGCATGTAATGTTACAGCCATTAAGATTTTAAAGTTCAATCCATTAATTACATATACATTTACTCAATACCGCTTAACGATTGACCACATTTTTATTTATAACCCACAAAATTCGAGTATTTTAAACTTTAAATTTCTACTCTTAACATTTTTCGTATCGCTTGAATTATTTTTAATATCTAAATAATATATAAATATATACACACATTGCTGACTAATTTCCATAAATTAAAAATTTAACATAAGTATATCTACTAACGTAATATTTGATGTTTTAGATATCATATAATATAGAGTAACTCCAACTTACCACAGAAAATCCACTTTTGCTGACGTTCACATTTTTCAAGGCCAAATACGGTAAATTAATACGTCCTATACGTACTTTAACTTTAAATTTCTTAACCAAAAACCAACTAATTGCTTTAGGCAAAATCCTGCAAAAATCAAAAACATACAATTACTTTCTTTAACACATAAATATTCATTAATTCAATTAAAGCACACCGTTATTACAAACACATTAATCATTTATTGATAAAACCACTAATTAATATGAGAAAAAATCTACACCTAACAAATCTTTAAGAATTTTCATTATTTTACTTACCAATAAACTAATACAAAAAGTATTAAACCAAACAAACATAATTTTAGCAACATTTTTATTAAAAATTTTGTATCAAATTTCAAGGACCAAACATTTTTTTTTTTAATTATTTTTCCAAGTTTTTATGGTAAAACTTTTACAAAATTTCAGCAAACGGAGAAACCAATACAAAAACGACAAAAAAAATTAATGAATCTTCTTTTTTCCTTTTGCTTACAATATTCTTAAAAGAAAAACAAGATCAAAACAAACCCAATAAAATAATTAATAAAAGAGAAAATTAGCTAAAATTAGTAATGCCACATTGTTAATAAATGCCACCTAAATGTAATAGTAGTTTTACGGCATTGCCATTTACGAAAAATAAACAACAATTCCCAATTTATCATTATTTTACAACTGTAAAACATAAGACAGAGATGGAAAATTAAATGTGATGACATATTTATATTTTCATTTCCTTGGATATCGGGATATATTTGGGACATTCTCGGGAATCAAAAGTAAAGGGCTAAGTATATTTAATTGAAAATTGAATGGCTAAGAAAGGTATGAAACAAAAAAAAAAAAAAAAAAAANNAAAAAAAAAAAAATTATTAATAATTCTATCGTTCCTTGTTCCCAAAATTGTTTAATTTGTTGTGAAACAAATCCTTCCCCATCATTAATTACAATAATCTCATGTTCTCTAAAATTTATACCATTAAAATTTTATTCAGATATTATCAACTTCATCACAATTAAGATGAAGCAGTTAAAATATTAGCTTTCAATTATTTTTTTAAGAAAATGTGCAAAGTAATTATTCTGTTTTTGATTTGAATGGAAAAATTGAAAAAGCTAAAATTCTTCAAAAAAATTATAATAGAAATTTGGATAATATATTTGTGGCACCACAAGAACATACTTTTGTAATAAAATCGCTTCTTATAAACTTGGGCAATATTTTATAATTCGTTTGTTAAGATGAGAAATCTTTCAAATAGAACAAAATATCTATACATTTAATATTTTCATGGACTATGTCAAGTTTTTTCTGTAAATTAAGATTTTGAAATTTATACAAAATCGATTTTTAATATATTTCACATATGGTCAATTTTGTATTAGCATAAAAAATACTTTCTAAAAACTATAACTTTGTAATTATATATCTGTCACAAATATTCTTATTAAACATTTAAATACTTTTTTCAACTACAAATTTCAATTTTCCAAGCCTGCTTACTCTTTTTTGCAACTGTGTACCCCAAACGAAGAAGAAAAATATTTTACTTTTTCTCTGCTATTAGAGATTTTTTCCATTTTGCCCAAATTTTAAATTAAAAATTTTCCAATTAAATGTTAATATTTTTCTAAAGAAACAGTGAAAATGACTAAAATAATTGTTAATAAATATTAACAAAATAAAAATTGTGTGAAATTATCAAGAAAATTAATCGAAAAATTCGATTAATAGAAAGTGAAATTTTTTTCAAACCAGTGGCCTTAGTGCTCACTAAGGTATCACACGAAATAAGAAAAAAATCAAAAAAGAAGAAAAAGAGTTGTGTGTAGCAGACACAGTGTAACGCTAGCTAACTCATCTTGTTTGTATTAATTTTGGTTATAGTTGGCGGCGGTGGTGGTGGTCGTCATCATCATCAGCAGCAGCAGCAGTAAAAGAAGTAGATATATAGTAGCACTTCAAGCCAACTAACCATTGCAAGTCGTCTATTGAATAGACAGACATTTGTGACCAAAATAAATAAAAGACGTGCATTGCGTACGTGTATGTGTGGGGTGTTGAAAAAGTTTTTTCTTTACTTAATAAGAAACAAAAGTTTATAAAATATATAAAAGGATATAATTGTTGTTTGCATAAGCAAATTAAAAAAAATATCATAAAGAAAATTTATAAAAAAGTGTAAAATTGATCAAAGTGGAAAATAGATTTGAATTGGAATAACAACAATAACAAAAAATGATAGTCCAAGAACCAGTACAGGTAATGTCATCATACAGATGGCCCAGTACAGTGTTGTGTTTATAAAAAAGTGTTTTGTTATTTTTTTCAGGCTGCCATATGGCATTGTCTTAATCACTATGATCACAAGGATGCGGTTTTTCTGGCAGAACGTTTATGTTCAGAAGGTAAATTTAATTATGTATACTCTATAATCATCTATTATTTTCCATATTGATATAAATACATATATTTAAGTCAAGCTTTAATACAAATATTGAATTTTATTTAACCTAAAAGAATCTAGCATAACAGAACGTAGATTGAATTGATTGATTAGATTTTTTATAATAATGAATGATCATTTATCGGAAATAAGATATATATAATGGGACTGAACTAGTAAATAGGACGTTAGGGTTTCTCACACCCGAATAATTGACAATAAATACTGAATTTATCTAGTCTTTCTTTCTCAATTTCTTGCTTTCTAATCATCCCAATATAATAACCTCTGGAAGTGATTAGAATCCACAGTATAGGCCCTCTAGGTGGGATGTTTTCCCGTGTTGAGGAGGTTTATTACCCTTCTATAACCTTACCAAAGTGTTGGGCATCTACAATTTATTGTAGTTAGTTATAACGTTACATAGATATGGAAAAAGTACTAAGTACTTAATTTGTCCCTTTAAAACCGCAAAACATTTATTTATACATAGATTTTCACTTCCAGATTTTTGACATTTAGCAAAGGGACTAATTATATAATGCATATAAATTTTGAATCACACATTTAGAAATATTAATTCAACAATATATTTTGTAATTTGATCTCAGTCTTAATGCATTCTTTTGATAAGAATAACTTTCTTAGTCATAGGCTGTTAATATATACCTTTTAAAAAAGTTGGTGCCTAGTTTAAAGATGTCCTCCCAGACTGAAGATTTAATCGTATCAAATTTGAAATTCTCCTTACTCACAAAAGGAACTATCATGTTAATGGATCATATATATATATGTATAAGAAGTTCCCTTTTGAGATCCAATTTTTACTCAAAAGCTTATAAATTCTCTAATGTTATTTTCAGCATAATTCTGAAATGTATCTTCATTGAATCTTTTAAAGGAATTTTTTCGGTTTGGAAATTTTAAAGTTATGAATTCTTTGGATTTATCTTATATTAAGGGTCACATGCATTAACTACAATTTTCGGCAGGATGTTTTGGATTGATTTAAGCAAAAGTTAGCACATGACTGTTATACGTACAATTAAGTTCTTAAAACAAAATTGTTTACACAAATAAGTAAAATTTCAAAAATCTCATTCTCATATCATCACTAAACTTCCACCTAAATCCATACAATTAAGAAAAATTAAGTTTATTAGTTGTTTCAATATTTCATTGGAGTCTTATTCAGTCATTCGAGCCATATTACAATCTCTTCACCTAAAAGGAAAGAGTTTGGATATAAACGAGTAGGAATTTTATACGTTTGAGAATACATTATTCAATTGATCCGTTAAAAATGAAGCATTTTAAAGAAGAGAGACAGGATAATAAAAAACATAGTGTCTATGGTCATATGGTCTCAACAAATCTTCGCCATTCTGAGCTTATATCAGTTTTTGGACTTGTTTCCTCCCGTTTACAGAGAAGGAATTCATTTTATCGCAAACTGCCAATGTTTTCATTTCCTATTTTTATACCTATTGGGGTCTATTGGTTAACTGACTCAATCTGTCGTTGAGTCTTATATTTGACCAAAAAATCCATAAGATTTTTAGTAGGCATCTGTTAGAAAAAACCTTTCAGGTATAAGAGTTTATTTCTCACACCCGTATAATACTATATAGATTTTAAATTTGAGTTAAATATTTTAATTTTTACGGACGTTATAGAGTTATTGATTGGAATGCAAAACTGACACCACAAATGATTAATATGCTGCCTTTTTAAGGTTAGCGATATCCGCGTCATATTTCCCGTCTATTAGTGCTATTATTAACCAATTTAATAAGTAGTTTTCAACAACTTAATTATTTGACTTTGTTCCATATTTCAGTGGAAACCGACGAAACCATCTTTATTCTGGCCACCAGTTATTATCGTTCAAATCTTATACATCAAACCTATTGGTTGTTACGTGAAAAATCAAGACGCTCACCACAGTGTCGTTTCTTACAGGCGAAATGTGCCTATCAACTGAAAAAATATTCAGAAGCTGAATGTGCACTCACCATAAATGGTTTTGGTGATGTGAAGAATTGTTTTGATGATATCGTTAAGGAATTTGGTGAAATAGCATGTTTTGTTTTGCAGTTAATAGCACAAATTTGTGTTAAAACAGAACGTAATAAAATTGCCACAATGGCATTGCGTAAAGCCTTGAAATTGAATCCATTTATGTGGCAAGCATTTGCTGATCTCTGTCAGTTGGGTGAATATCCAGATGCGAATATAATTTTTCAAATTTCCAATACCGATATATTTAATACATGCCAGGGAAATGTGAATACAAGTTCAATGATTTTGTTTGGTGGTGGTGGAGTAGGTAATGGAGGTGGTGGTGGCATAGGATGTGGCACAATTAATTTGGGTTCCACTAATGTCAGCCTTAATGAAAGTGGTAGTATAAATTATACAAATTTTGGTACAACAAATATTTCAACAGATGGTGGATTTATTAGTCAATTGAGTAATAGTTCAAATTATATACTCTCAACACCCATAGAACAACAAATACAACCGCCCTCCAATAATAATGGCCTGGCTGCATTACAGGCCCTAACCACACCAAATAATAACAATAACAATTTAAATAGTTCCATATCAATGTTGAGAGGTACAAATGTACAAAGTATTGGTCAAGGTGGAGGAGGAGGAGTGGGTCAACAGAATTCAAGTATGATGATGTTAGATGATACGCCTGTGGGTTATACCACTAATTCCGAACAAACTAGCATTACAGCACAAGGACAACAACAATTCGATGGTGGTGCTGGTACACCATTTCGTAAACAATTCAAATATCTTTCAGCCATGTCACCAACAACTCCAAGTTTTGGTGTACTACCCATTAATAGTCCGTGCGGTGGAGATTCATCATTTTTAGGCAGTCTAGGTGCTGGTCACACTCAATCTAATCTCAATATAACAAATTCACCCTTGCCCCAAACACTGGCCGAAGTCAATCAGGAGCAAAAAGTTATTGGGAAAAAGATGAAAGGTCACGTTAGTTCTTTGATAAATCGTAAAGAATCATCAACAAATTCTGGAGGAGGCAGTAAACCTTCAGTGTTTACACAAACTGGTAATATAACACCACGCACACCCAACAACAGTGGAAATGTGTCAAATGGTAAGTGGAATTAAAGATTAATATCTAATTATACCAGTAACCATCTAGACTTAGTATTACCGTATTCTTTGAAATTGAGAACAAATTCAAAAGTCATTGTATATTTCATATATAAATATTTGTCCATACATTTATCGGATTATCAATATTGTTCGAATTTTAATCAAAGAAAACTATTACGTCTCCCTTATTTCATATTAATTTCCTAAATTTTCTTCCCTTTCCTTTTAGTTCCTAATATACCCAATGCTGCTGTCAGACGAAGTTCGCGTCTCTTTAGCCACAGTGCTTATTCCGTTAAGGAAAACAATAAATCTCCCAATATATCAAATAAATTCGTACAGCCTCGATCACCGCCACGTAAAACCAAAACACGTATGGGTAAGATATGCTTAAATAATGAACTCATCGAAGACAAATCGAATGCCAATCAAACAAATACGGATAAGGTTAGCGAAAAGAATATACGTAAGGAAAAGGAAAAAGTTGAAACAATAACATCAGCCCAAACTGGTATAAATCGCTCAACAGAGGATGCCAAAGTTCAACTAAATAATAGCTTAAACAGTGCCCAAACTATGACCCATCATCTGTTGGCACTGAAAAAACAATCTGCCGATGGTTTAATGAACCTAATGCGTGATCTTGGTGAAGGCTATAAGCAATTGGCACATTTTCAATGTAAAGGCGCCATTAAACATTTAGAGGCTACAATACCAAAACATCATTTCTCTTCCAGTTGGGTGCAATCTTTAATTGGCATGTGCCATTATGAGTTAAGAGAATACGAAAATGCGGTGGCGATATTTAAACGTATACATGAACAGGAACCTTATCGTTTGGATTACATGGAAATATATTCTTCATCTTTGTGGCACTTACAAAAGGAAGTGAGTCTATCAGCTTTGGCGCAAGATTTAATAAATCAAGATAAAACTTCACCCATAACGTGGTGTGTGGCGGGTAATTGTTTTTCTTTGCATAAAGAACATGAAACGGCTATAAAATTCTTTAAAAGAGCAGTACAAGTAGATCCAGAATTTGTATATAGCTACACACTATTGGGTCACGAACTTGTTCTTACCGAAGAATTGGATAGAGCCATGGACTATTTCCGTTCGGCAGTGGTTAGAGATCCACGTCATTATAATGCCTGGTTTGGCATAGGTACCATTTATTCAAAACAAGAAAAATACGAATTAGCTGAATTACATTACATCAAGGCTTTGAAAATAAATCCACAAAATTCTGTTATTTTAGTGCATATCGGTGCTATGCAATACTTTATGCAAAAGAAAGAACAGGCCTTACAAACCCTCAATACCGCCGCTACTTTAGATCCTAAAAATCCTTTGGCTAGATTCCATCGTGGTTCGATTTATTTCTCATTGGGTAAACATCAAGAGGCTTTGAAAGAACTTGAAGAACTCAAAGAAATCGTACCCAAAGAATCAGTCGTTTTCTATTTAATAGGTAAAATACATAAAACTTTGGGTAATGTAGATTCAGCGTTAATGCACTTTAGTTGGGCCACCGATTTGGATCCTAAAGGTGCCAATAATCAAATTAAAGATGCCTTCGATTCTATGTCACATCCCTGCTGTCCAACTTCCATGAATGAAGCCGGTTTAGATGCCGATTTAGAACCCATATCCGAACGTTCGGATGAATCAACACAAGCCCAAGATGTCAACTATGATAGTGACTTTTAATTTTAAGCCACCTTTTTCTCTTTTATTTTTTTGTATTTGTCCCATACTCTATCTATACATACATATATATGACTGATATTAAACTGAAAACAACAACAACAAAAAATTTAAAAACAAAAAAAAAATAGGTGGTCCAATGAATTAAACTTAAATGGCAGAGTAGAGTGGTAGTAAATTTATAATATATTATTAATTTTCCTCTTATTTAGCACCACCCCCATTAACAACTTTCTTTCTTTTCTTTCTTTGCTTATTTTTCACTTTTATCACCTTCTCCTATTTATCCTATTTTTCTTTTATATATTTATGTTTGTAAAGCTGCAAGCTACATAATGTTATTTTGTAAACTTACAACATTTGGAGTTACATTATTTTGTTTAACTATTTTTATTATAATTATTTTTCTTTACTCAAATGCTTTTGGAGCGTATGTAAGTTTTGTGTGTGAATGTTTGTGGTAAATCATTAAAAATAAAAAAAAACAAATCTGGAAAAAACTAGTTAAACAAACCACTGATTTATTTCCTTTTATTAGTTAAGCTATTTAATTAAATTAACTTATGTTATGGCCGTAAAAGAATAACCAGAAGTTAAACTATAAGGCTGAGTTTTTTTTTTAACAGATTATTTAAAATTGGTTTAAGAAAGAGTTATTAAAATTTCAAATTGTTTTTCAATTAGCTGTATATGTTTTAACTCTTTTAACTTTAGTTTAATGTTTCGTTAATCCAAGTTTATTTATTGCTTAAATATTAATGAAAATCAAAATTAATGGCTTAATCTATGTTTTACTTTCAAATTAAGATTATCTTTATCCCAAAAGCTAAGCTAATTACAAGAGTTATAACAAGAAGCCATATATTTCATTACGATTTCAAATTGTTTTTACCTGCCCATTAATGTTTAGTTAAACCAAGATTACATAAGCAAAATCTACTGCAAAATTAGTGGCTTAATCTATGTTTAACTTTTAAATTAAGACAATCTTTTATCCCAAAATTATTATTATTACAATTGTAATAAGTAGATGCTATATTTCATTACGATTTCAAAGGGTTTTCAAGTAGCTGTATACTTTTAACTCTAGTTTAACTGACCATTAATGTTTAGTTAAGCCAAGGTTATATAAATAATAATCTACTACAAAATTAGTGGCTTAATATACATCCAACTTTCAAATTGGGATTATCTCTTATCTCAAAAGCTAAGCTAATTACAATCGTAATAAATAGAAGCTATATTTCATTACGATTTCAAATTGTTTTCAATTAAATGTATAACTCTAGTTTAACTAACCATTAATGTTTAGTTAAGCTAAGATTATATAAGTAATAATTAGTGGCTTAATCTACATTTAACTTCCAAATTAAGATTATCTTTTATCACAAATGATAAGCTAATTACAATTGTAATAAATAGAAGCTATATTTCATTATGATTTCATATTGTTTTCAATTAGCTTAAATGGTCATTAATGTTTAGTTAAACTAAGCTTATCAAAGCTGTAATCTACTACAAAATTAGTGGCTTAATCTACATTTAACTGTCAATTAAAGATTATCTTCATATCAAATGCTAGGCTTTAGTGCAATTGATTGGTTTTTTATTTATGCTCAAGTCTCTCTTCTTTAAATTTGATTGTTGTTTAACCTTTCAATGAAACAGTTTCTTACTTTTCGTACTTAACATATAAAATCTCTTTGCCCTCTTCCTAAACTTACCTGAAAAGTGAAGTGTTTAATAAGCTTTAAACCAAATCGAATCTGAGTCTGATTATCCAAAAGACCTATTGATTTTTAAATAAAATCACTAAACTCTAGGCCTAACTCTTAGTTTAATTTGTTAAATTTAAACTACGATTAGTGATTAACTTGTGGAAAGAAATCGTTAATCAAAATGTAGTCTGATTATCCAAAAGACTTATCAATTTTTCAATAAACTCACTAAAACCTAGCCTTAACTCTTAGTTTAATTGGTTAAATTTAAACTACGATTAGTGATTAACTTCTGGTTATAATTTAAACGAAGTCGTTAGTAAAATACTAAACCAAAAATCAAAATTATTAAATTACCAACTGTTGACTTATCAAATTTTATTTAGAGTTAAAATTTAAACTTACAATAACTTTTACTGTTACCAGAAATAAGTTTAACTTTGGTTAAACCATAGATAAGTTAATCTGATGTAAATGGTATTTCAAAAATTATACATACATAAATCCGTAACAATTGTTTTGGTCTTTAAAATCAATTTGTAAATTGTTTTCGAAAAAGGAAAACAGAACAACAACTTATTTAACCTATAGAGATTTTAAATCAAAAGCAGATTTACGTTCAGCAACTTTAATATCATTTGGTACATGAATTTTTCTTTAAGAAACTAACTAAACGAGAGCTTTCTTAATAGATTTTCTTGAAGATAGTCAGCACAACAACATTTGTAACTCCTTCAACTCCTACTTAAATTATTATTTAAATTTAATTTATTTTTCTTAAAAAAAAATCTAAAAACAAAAAGAAATTAATGTTAATATGTTAAACATGATCATCAAATTTTTAAAAAAACTAGAAAGAAAATTAAACAAATCATTCAATTAGAAATAAATTTACCTTCTCTGCTTGTTGTTCTTGTAAATCAGAATTGGAAAAATCAACATAATACATAAAAAAAAAAATACAAAAATATACAGTTAAAACAATTTAATCTATGGTTTAAGGACTGTTTCAAAAAAATAAAATAACATAATAATAGTTATATATGAAAAAATAAATCCAATTAACAATATAATAAACATAATTTACATAATAGTATATACATATTAAGCTTAAATGGACATTTTATAATTTTAATTTGCAAAATATAATTAATAAACAAACAAACAAACACAACAACAACCAACAGAAAAATATAAGCAAATAACTAAAATGAATTACAAAACAATTTTGAATTAGTAGTACGTATTAAAATTAATGAATGATTATAACAACAAACAAAACAAAAAAAAAACATAATTATTAATATTATTAGTAATATAAAGGCAAAAACCTGATGTTTTATTTAATAAATAAAAAATAAATAAAAAAATATGTTTTGAAAAAGAATATTTTTATTAAGTGTACTTTATTTACTATATATAAACAAGTAAATGTTCTTTAATCATTCAAACCCGCTATATATGATACCCTACACCATTGTCTGCTATATAAAGTAATGCACTATTAGTAAACAATTTTAATAGGTTTTGCCTTTGTAACAATCAAAATCTTGTAATCTGATCAAAATTTTCACAAAAATCTTTAAAATTGTCAGTTAGTTATAGTTCAGTTCTAGTTCCGTTCTAGGCCAGTTCTAGTTCCGTTCTAGTTCAGTTCTAGTT
>JACGTJ010003126.1:0-10913 GCA_014858695.1 Chrysomya rufifacies | reverse complement strand
CTGAACTAAAACTGAACTAGAACCGAACTAGAGCTGAACTAGAACTAAACTAGAACTGAACTAGAACTAAATTAGAACTAAAAGTTTACAAAATTGTTGAAATTTCCAATAGGCCAGATATTTATTCTCTAGACTCCCAAGACTGTAGTATAGATCAAATACAATTAAAGTCGTCAACAATTGACTAATGTATAATCTCAATTAGATATTAGTACATGATTTTGTTCATTTACTTACTCTGCCTTTTCTGTATAAAGCCTTTGAGTTATTAGGCTGACAACGCAAAACATGTTCCACTGACTGCAAAGCAGCATCAAAAGCAGAAATTTTGATTTGAGCCATAGCTAAATTGTTATAGACAATTAATCGATCGTCTAACAAGGTTTGTAATTCGGAATTTGAAAGCTAATATGTAAAAAAAGATAATAAATTAAAATTTTTTTAATTAACAAATTAATCATTGATTAAATACCTCAATATCTTCTTTATCAAAGTCGGAATCTGGATCACCGTCACGATTGTCTAAATATTCTAAAGCGCGTCTATATAATTGTATGGCAGTACTAAATTCACTGCGGTTATACCAGAAATTGGCACGTTCCTTTTTGCGAGTGCTATTTATTAAACAAAAAATATTTAATTTACTTAACAATCAATCTTAAAGTCAAACATACCCGTATTTTTTGCGTATATCAAATGATTTTAAGTCGGAAAATTCTTCAAATTTAGTATCAATTAAATGCACTTCATATGTTAGCTTTAATTAAAAAAAAAATATTTGTTATTTATATTTTGATATTTCGCAAAATATTTGAATACATACAGTTGCTTCTGGAGGAATGCTTAATTCTGGTTCTTTGTCATTTTTCAAACCCAATGAACCGTAGGCAAAACGTGGATCTATTTTAACTTCAGCCACTTCACCAACGTTCATTAAAGGTATAACCATATCGAGACCTTGGACGACCTAAATGAAATTGTAGGAATTTTTATTATATTATTATTTTTGAGCTAGTTTTTCAGTTAAGATAACGCTTAAAAAGACTTTCGTAACAAAATTAAACAAAAATTCATTCACAACCTAATCTAAGGTAAACTGGAATTACTATAGAAGTTTTATCAATTTGCAAATGCTTTGCAAATTAGGTCCTTAATAACATTCAAAGGCTATTGCTAAAACTAAACTAGAACTCAACCTTAAACTAAAATGGAGCTGTACTAGAAGAACTTAATTAGAACTGAACTGGAATTGAACTCAACTAGAACAGAACAAGAATTAAACTACAGTTGAACTAGCTGAACTTGAACAGTACTAGAATTTAACTAGAATGGAACTAGTACTGAATTATAATTGAACTTGAACTGAACTACATTTAACCTAGAACTGAAATAGTTAGAACTTAAGTAGAACTGAACTAGAATTGAGCTAGAACAAAACAAGAGCTAAACTGGAACAGAACTACAATTGAACTCGAAATAAACTAATATTGAAACAGAACTAAACTAGAACTAAAGTAGGATTGAGCTGAACTAGAATTGATCTAGAACTGACCTATAATTAATCTAGAACAGAAATAAAACTGAACTATAATAAAACTAGAATTGATCTACAATAAAAAAGAACTGAAAATGTTATATTCAAAATTATACAACTATAAAGTAACAAAGAAAAAAATCTCACCTCAAAATCTCCCACATGTACTTGAAAGTTTTCCTGTTTTTCGACCACAGTACCATCATCTAATTTGCCTGTAAAACTTAATGTAACCAATTCACCGCGTAGTGGACGCTTCTCAACTTTGGACTTTTTCAAAACACGTTTTATCAACTGGCCATTACCCAAGACATCACAAGGTTCATCATCGCCCACCGAAGCAGGTGCACCACTATCACTATCAGAATCTACAGAACCAGCTCCCTCAACACTACCAACACCTCCAGCTGACAATTTTTCTTTATCTATTAGTGCTTCTGAGGCAGCTTTCATATCAGCTTCATTAAAATTTGAAAGATCTTCAAATGAGCTATTACTTGATTTTTCAGCATCCATATTGTTTTAAGTGTAGAAGGAGCTTAATTTAATTTTTCTCTCGTTTCAAAACACAAAGAAACTTTCAATTATCTGTAAAGATAAACAAGAAAATTGTCGGTTAACATAAAAAAAAATTACTTCATCATGCTATATAATCAAAGGTCATGGAACTTTCTAAAATAAAAGTATCAGCAATTGCTGCTTAATATCATTAGTAGTACTATCATTTTTCATTTTTGTTTGTCTTGCAACGCACTTAAAAAAAGAAATGCAGAATTGGTTCGTTTTAAGTGGAATTCCTTTGTTGTTTTTAGAATATCGTATGTCGTTTTTTTCTTTTCTTTTAGTAATTAAATTTTACAATCTCTATAGGTATACCAAATATTTCGAAAATACTTGTAATTAATCTAAATTTGTATAAAAAAGAAACAAAAAAAAACTGTGCTCTGCTTTTACGAAATATTTTCTGATAACTTTATTATATATTCTTCAAAAGAAATTTTCATATCACTCAGCTGTTTAGTGTTGTATGATTTCGAGTAATTAATAAACCGGTGTTGGTTTTATTAAATAATAAAATCTTAATATTTTACTTTTATTTTATTAGAAGGAATTTTGAAAAATATTTAAAGAATTTGTTATTTGCTTTCAAATGTGAAAAATGTAATTTTGAATTGAAAGTCTTTAATTTTACTAAAATAATTTATACGTTTTCCATAAACAACTTCAACCTGGAAAACAATACCGATGAGGACTTAAAAACAGTCTGAATAATTAATATTAATGTAATATAGATTTTGGAAGTTCAGATTTACAGCCGGAATTATTTGATTTGAAATACACGTTGAAATAGTTTAAAAAATCAGTTTAAAAAGATGAGAATTTTTATTAGAAATAAATAAGATATAAAATATTTAATATAATTTTACAAAATATAATTTAAATAGAACAACCTTTTTTGTGATGCCAATAAAATAAAAAAAAAAATATTATGAAAAATGCAAAATGAAATATAAATCCAGTGTTATATATAAAAATTTTGATATAATCTATTACAAAATTTTGATACATCATGAAGAAATAAATAATGTTTGGCGGCGTCAATTTCTATAAGCGGCGTGGTGCGTGGTTTAACATTACGAACGACTAAGGTATTTGTGCTACAATTCGGCTGTTTCGTGTTTTCGATTATCACTATCTAAACATTATAGAATTAAATATGTTTAAATACATAAACATAAAAAAAATGTTGTTGTTTCTGTAGGTCGTTATTTAATCGTTATTTGTTTTGTCTTATTTTATTTGAAATTTAATACAATCTATGCGAACATAAATTACATTATAATATTTTAGTACAATATAGGAGAAATAATTCTTTAAACACTAAATTTAATATATTTCCAATATTTTGTATAACTTTTTGTAGTTAAAATGGTTACCCTGTTATTACATAGGATGTAGGTTAGAATATAACTTTATAAATTTAGTATAGAGGTACTTTAGTTTCAAAAATGTTTTTCAAAATTGTCATATTAGAATTTTATATCCTGTAGGTACCAAAGACATGCAATTAAAATTTGGCTTATAGAAATTAGAAATAAAAATAAAATAATAAACAAAATGAGTCATTCGAATAATTAAAATATAAATTACAGTAGTTTTTTATCTTAAAATACAACCTTGACCATTTTCTACGCTGTAGTAACGCCTTTTTGAAGCTATATTCCATTACAAAAAACTGCTAGAATGTCATTTTTACACCAACAAATTCGGCTTATTTTTGCTATACCAATGACTGCTAGAATTTTTTAGCATAATGGCGATTTCTTTTTGACAGTTGACTCTACTTTTGGCGCACGTGTTTTCTCACGCACCGTCCTCATAAAATCAAATAAAAATGTAATTATTTAATAAAATTAATGGAAAAAATTTATAAAAATTATTAATATTTTGTGTTATGTTGCAGATGAATGCCGAAAAATTAAAAAAGTTGCAAGCGCAAGTGCGTATTGGTGGTAAGGGTACACCTCGCCGTAAGAAGAAGATCGTGCACTCCACCCCCGCTACAGACGATAAGAAATTGCAATCATCGTTGAAGAAATTATCGGTGAATACCATACCCGGCATTGAGGAGGTCAACATCATTAAACATGATGGTACTGTCATCCACTTCAACAACCCCAAGGCTCAAGCTTCATTGCCCACCAATACTTTTGCCATTACTGGTCATGGCGAGAACAAGTCGATTTCTGAAATGTTACCAGGTATTTTAACACAATTGGGTCCCCAAGATATTACACAGTTGAAAAAGATTGCTAGCGAATTGGCCAATAAGAGTGGTGCCGCCGCTGCTGCTGCTGGAGCTGCCGGTTCAGCTGCCAATGCTGGTGATGATGATGTACCCGATTTGGTAGAAAATTTCGAAGAAGTCGCTATTGGTAATGCTGCTGCTGCTAAACCCGCTGAGACTGCTGAAGCTGCCAAAAAACCAGAGGAAATTCCAGTGGCTTAAGGCGCTTTCTTTCTTAAATTGGGTTCTTTTTCATTAGAGGGGGATGTTATTTAAACAAACAAAACAAAAAATACCATTATTTTTACTATATATTATATATAATTATAAAATTTAAACAACCTTTTTATTACTACTCTATACATACAAACAACAACAACACTTCAGAAAACATCCGTTTACAATTTAGGACTAGTTAAGTCTGGACATTGGAAGGATGTTTACTCACATATAGTCACTCAGATATAAAAACGTTGCTGCATAAAAGGGGGGAAGACTCAACTCAAAGGTTCTAATGCTTGGAAGAAGAAACACTATAAGGAACACTTGAGAAAGAGCCAAAAGGTGATTTTTTGGACAGATGTTTTTGTTTAATATATGGGGCGTTAAGTAGGAGTAAGCAAGTTTTACTATCTCTACTATATTTAAAATTTAATCTAAACTATATGCTTAAACAAATAATAGTAAGAAATTTGTTAAAATTTTTGAATGAAAACTTAATATACAAAACAAAATAAGTGTAGTATACAACAACCAAATACAAACATTAAAAATATTAAGGAGAGTCTTAGAGGGGCTCGTCTTAAAAACAAAACAAAAAACACCAAAATCTTTAAACAAATTCTTAATCAAGAACAGAAACATCATTATCCAATACTAAATAACAAATATCATCTGCATAACTTGGAAAATTAAGGGGGTTTCATTATAAATAATTATACTAAAAAGCCCCAGTGGTTTTAACACTAAAACTTAAATCAATTCCATATATAGGCTTTCCAATTTCAAAACATTGCCATGTTAGAGAAATGCAAAGAATTATATATTTTCATATTTATTTGTTATTTTAATAATTTTAAGCAAAATTTGCTAAACATTTTAACAAATTCAACACTTATGTAATCCTCTGAACAAAAATAATAGTATTTTCTAATCTATTTCCTATTATAAACAAACCCCATTTTTGATAAACAAAAACCACAAACCACCTTACCCAACCCTTTTTAAACAAATTTTTTAAATTTTATAATTTAGCTTTTTATCATCATCATATTTCATTACCACATATTTTTTATTAAGTGTTTTGTTTATTTTCGGAAGTTTCAATACCTCAACACTAATATAAATCTTATTTTTATAAAATTAAACCAGAAAAAATCAATAATTGAAAAAAAAATTGCAAAAAAAAATCTTTAAGAAAAAATCCTAACCAAAACTGTTGAAAACAAATGTTTTTCTTTTTTTAAATAAAATAACTTTTTAGTAAAAAAAAACATAAAAATATCAAATAAAGGAAATCATAAAATACAAAACAAATAATAGTTTAAGCCTTTTCTTTAAATATTCCTATCAGCGCTAAAAGCAAAGGTCATGCGAAAAAAAATTAAAGCAAAATAAAAAAAACTCGTAATCATATGGGTTTCGTTAAGACCAACAACAAAAGCCGCAATACAAAATATTCTTAACCTTCAAAATAATATAGACACCTCAATACAAATGAAATACAAAAAATAATATATTTAATTAAATGCCCAATGTGTCTTGAATATATAAAATTGTCTCTAAACATTTTCTAGTATAAGACTTCCATTTTTTATTTTTTGGAAAATCTATAATTAGATCTTAATGTATCTTTTTGTTCCTCCCCCACTGACTAATAAATTTGTAAATTTTTTTCTTCTGTATAATAATATTGTTAGCTATGCATATGCGTCGAAAAATGAGAAAATTTGTGTTCTTTGTTTCAAATACAAAAAGTAAATGTTTCATATAACTAATCATGCGGGGGTAAATTTGTTTAGAACCTAACCTGCAATTTAAAAAGCTGCCTTAACTTTAAAGAAATTTGTTAAATTCTTGTAACTCTTTTTTATTTAATTTAGCTTAAACAACCTTGAACTTTTTTTAAATATACATTTTTTGTTATTTGCAAAACAAAAGTGAGTTTTGTTATTATGACTCATCAAAAATTAATGCGTGAGGAAGAAGGAGGTGGTGGTAGAAACAAGATTTTGTTTATGGATGAGTTTTATCATTATTTCTGTTCTTACTTTTTATTAGCATTTTTTTTAGTCAACAATTAAAGTTAACCTTAAAAGATGCGAGGAAAACAACGTTTAAAAGTAAAATGGACAGCTGGTTTTATTTTGTCGAAAAAATCGATTATTATCGATTGAACGAAACCATAGATTTTCTTTTTTCAATAAAAATGGTAGGTTTGAACGGTCTTAATAAAGATTTTTTATTTAAAATTAATTAATTTTTAAAAATTTTGTTCTAAGTCGTCACCTTAAGAACTAATTCTATGAAAGTGTTACATAGTCTGTAACTATTCTAGTTTTTGCAAATCAATCTCTGTTTGAGCTTTTCAATTTTAGAATTTCTTAAAAAAACAGTTAGTTTACTATAGATATTTAAAAAAGAAACATTTTTTTAGAAAATAAAATTTTTTGAAAATTTTTACTGTATAGATTATATTATTAAAAAATTTCTAATTATTTAGAAATATTTCGAAAACATCTATTTGTATATAAACATTTCAAAAACTTATACTTGTATAAAAATATTTCGAAAATTTCTTTAGGAAATTTTATAAAATTTCCATGAATATAAATATAACAGTAAGGCTAAAACCATAGATACATTAAATGCAGCCAAGTTTTTGTTATGAGATGTCATTCAAAAAACACCTGTTGTTTATTTTGATTTTTCTTTGTTTACATGAACCTATACATTTAAAAGTCTCAAATAAATCTTATCTTTTTGAAATAAATGGACATTGGACCAATAATTTATTTAACACTCCACCGAAAATACTTAACAATTAATATTGAACAAAAGTTAATAAAATAATTTAAATTATTATACTGAACACTCAATCGAAAAGATGCAAAATAACGGTAGCTTAAAGGGTAAAACTTTATTTATTACTGGAGCCTCTAGAGGTATTGGTAAGGCAATAGCATTAAAAGCTGCACGCGATGGTGCCAATGTGGTAATAGCAGCAAAAACTGCAGATCCTCATCCAAAGTTGGCGGGTACAATTTACACAGCAGCCGATGAAAGTAAGTTTATAAATTTTTATTTAAATTTTAAGAAATTTATTAATACTTTCAATATTACAGTTGAAAAAGCTGGTGGCAAGGCTTTAGCTTGTATTGTAGATGTACGAAATGAAGAACAAATTAGATCCGCCATTAAGGCAGCTGTTGATAAGTTTGGTGGCATTGATATTGTGGTAAACAATGCCAGTGCCATATCATTAACAGGTACATTGGATACTGAAATGAAACGTTATGATCTTATGCATAACATAAATACAAGAGGCACATTTTTAGTGTAAGTTTAAGTAATTCTTTTAAAAAATTAATTATCACTGTTATATTCATTTCTTTATTTTTTAGTTCTAAATTATGTTTGCCCTATTTGTTGAAAAGTAAACATGCTCACATTTTAAATATTTCACCTCCTCTAAGCATGAAACCTATTTGGTTTGCTAATCATGTAGCCTACACTATTGCCAAATATGGTATGTCTATGTGTGTTTTAGGTATGGCCGAAGAGTTCAAAGATCGTAATGTGGTCGTAAATGCTTTATGGCCACAAACGGCAATACATACAGCAGCTATTGAAATGTTAAGTGGCAGTGAAAGTTCTAAATATGCACGTAAACCCGAAATAATGGCTGATGCTGCCTATGCTATACTTTCTAAAACACCTTCACAATCTTCTACAGGGCAATTTTACATTGATGAAGAGGTTTTGCTTAAGGCTGGAATACGTGATTTGAAGCAATACGCCTGTGACCCAGCTAATGCTGATAAATTGCAACAAGATTTCTTTTTGGATAATGTACCATCGAAATTGTAAATATTTTAAAAATTTGTCTTTTTGTATTATGTTGGGGTATTTGTTTTATAAAAAAATTAAACATTTATTTAAAAATTTATCAATATTAGCCACTAAGTATGCAACAAAATAATGATTAAATAATTTTCTATCGAAATTACGAAAAATTTAAATTTATTTTTGCACTAAAATTTTGTTTATAAAATAAAGTTTTTAGAAGAATTTGTATAAACTATTAGACTGTCTAAATTAAGAATTGTAAGTTTGATTCAAGTTCTGTCATAATTCAGATCCAGTTCAATTCTAGTTACGTTCTAGTTCAATTCTACTACAGTTTTAGTTCAGTTCCAGTACAATAATAATTTAGCGTTAATACAGTTTTATATCAGTTCAGTTGCAGTTTCGTTCTTGTTCAGTTTAACATTTATCCATTTTCCGTAGACTGAAAAAGACCTAGAAATAAGAATCAAGGCCAATTGTAATTCGTTCTATGTGCCATCCGTTTCTTGTTTAATTATTAAGTTCTCCTGAATATTTGAGTGAATTTTGTTAAGCACTTAAGATTTAATTCGAAAATAAATATAATTGATTAAAACCCCTAGCAATAACAATCTTTTATTAAGTTGAAATTTGTTTAAAATTGTACTGAGGTAATACTGCATTTTTGAAAATTCAAATAAAATCGATCTTTAAATTAACTGTCAAAATAATTCTTAAACATATTGCCAACTTTTTGGCATACTGTGCGTGTGGCATTTAAAGGCATAAAATGATAACTTGGGTTATCATTTCATTATAAATGTTAACATTTTGGTCAACAAGAAGCAGATATAAAAAAATTGTACATGGAAATTGTTGTTTCTCCCGAAAACAATAACAAATACGGGAAACCTACAAAAGTTAGTTAATTTTTCTAAAAAAAATATTAATATATAAATTGTAAAAATGTTCGAAAATGAGGCGGAACATTTAAAAACCCAATTGACAGTTGCACGCAATGAAATTAATAAATTAAGGTAAGTTTTTCATTACAATTCCTTTGTCATTCATTGTTTTTAATGCCGGTCCAACTCATTCTACCTAAAAATAACAAAAATATCAGACAGCAAGTACGAAGTCTACAGCATAAACAACGCAAGGACATCGATAGCATCGACCGTTTATTGAAAAATTATCGTTGTGAAGGCTGTCGTCAATTGGAGAATAATCATAATCAAAATGAAACAAATATTAATTGCAGTACTGCATCCACGACCTTGACCGTCAGAAAAAGTCCAGCAGACACAACAGATGTAATATCAACTGGAACAAAAACAACGGTTGTGGAGAATAAGTCCCAAAAGGTATGTATAATAACAAATAACAGCCGTTGGTAAAACAAAAAGGGTCGGTTTTTGTGATGAAAATGCAAACGTTAAGCTTAGTATAACTAACTTCGTGTAAAAGTTATCTCATGGATTCAAGTTTTAGTTGCTACACAAAGACATTTATAGATCCAATAGGAACAGTATGTTCTAACATAATAAACTCGTTTTTGGTTTTTCTCCTCTCACAGAAAAATGTATTCAGACTTTTCTTTATTTGTTTACAATTTTTTGTTTCCAAATTATACTTAGTTTAACTTGCGAGTATGAAAATAATCCCTAAAAAGAAAAAAAGTACAAAAACATTAAAAAGGTGCGCGCACATTTATATTTAGATTATATCTTATATCTTTTTCTATTTTTAAAACATAACAAGTAATGTTAACTTTATTTAAAACATGACATAATAATTTATAATATTCTCTCCCAAAACAGGACACCTTTCGCCCAATTGGCATTATACGTACATGTTTCCCAGAAAAACGTGCTGTACCCAGGCAATCAAGTGTAGGTGGACGTTTGCGTGGGGTTATCGAATTAAATTGTGATTTATTTACAAATCCCGAACATGCTCTTGATGGTTTGGATGAGTACTCACACATGTGGGTGATATATCATTTCCACAAGAATACGTCACATCCAAAAGCAAAAGTAGCACCACCACGTTTGGGTGGAGAACGTGTAGGTGTTTTTGCAACACGTTCACCCCATCGTCCATGTCCTATTGGTTTGTCATTGGTGGAGATTGAAAGAATTGAATCATCATGTATAAGTTTTTATGGTACGGATATGGTAGATGGAACACCGGTTTTGGATATTAAACCATATATACCGTTTTATGATTCACCCATAACTATGGAAACGGGTAAGCTTCAAGATATCTTTATTTTTATGAATATTTGTATTTCTATAGGAACTTTTTTGTATTGTATTTCTATAGGAAATTTTCGAAAGTTTGAATTGTATAGGAAGTTTGTAATTGTATAGGAAATTTTCGAAAGTTCGTATTTCTATAGAAAATTTTCAAACATTTTCGAGAGTTTGTATTTCTATAGGAAACTTCCGAACGTTTGTACTTCTATAGGAAATTTTCCAAAATTTGTATTTCTATTGGAAATTTTCGAAAATTTGTATTTCTATTGGAAATTTTCGAAAATTT
>JACGTJ010003125.1:0-17753 GCA_014858695.1 Chrysomya rufifacies | reverse complement strand
ATCAAATCATTTGTTAGGGTCGCGAGAATTTTGCTTTCTAAATTCGGCATAATCCATTCATAAATGGCGGAGATATCTTCAAAAAAACGGTTATTTTTTAATATTTTTGAATATTTCGACTATTTTTATACATACTACGGACTTGGACTCTGTATCTATAGCATGATTTTTTTAAAATTTTTGGGTTTTTAAATTTTTTAAATCGGTTAATAAATAATCGAGTTATTGTCAAAAAACGATTCAATTTTATTTCATTCACAATAGTTGTTTTGCTAATAAAAACAGCACAACACACAACATTACCATAAATACACCACATTACCATAAACACGCCACATTACCCTAAAACTTTGTTTTGGATTTATGAAGCTGTTATAAAAGATAGAGACTTCATTATTTTGCTCAAAATTTTATTGATTTTTGGAGGATTTTTCGAATCAACATCTAACCGGCTTCGACCATCTGGAACGGGGAATGGAATAGGCTATTTTTGGAGGATTTTTTGTGTTAGTATTCGGCATAGCAGAATATAGCGCTCTTACTTGTTACTTTAGTTCTTGTTTTATTCTAGTTCAGCTCTATCTAAGTTCTATTTCTGAATTCATTTCTTGTTCTGTTTCATTTCAATTCTTATTTGTTTCTAGTTCAATTCTACTTCTGTCCTTCATTTGCATTTCTGATACATGGCACTTCGCATTTCGGATCCCCATTTGAGAATCTTTGTTATAAAACAATTAAGTAAATAGAAAGAACTTGATAACGACATTATATTCTGTAAAGAAAAGATAAAGTTCTAATAAGATTTATATTATTTTTTCTTTAAAATTCGATTTGTAAATTTTTTGGTACTTAAAACATCAATATTAAGCATACTATTAAAACAAATAAATATTTTTCCCATTTCTCATTTGTCTGTTCAATGGATTAGATGGAAAATACAATATGAGTTTAAATATAATTTTATAGATTTAAGCTTTTTTGTAATATTTAAAAAAAGTTAAAGCAACTTGTATTATTAGGATTGTCTTAAAATCGTGTCCTCACTTTTTATTTATTTATATTTAAGGTCCTCTATTAGGTTTCATCTAATCAAATATTTTGATATTTCTCAAACACTCATCACTTTTTAAGTTTTACATTTAAATACTACCATTTTAAAGCGGACTGTAATCGGAATTATCTGCTTAGATTTCAATAATGTTAAATTTATAATTAAAACACCTAAACTATGATTTTCCATTTATTATACCCATATACCAAAATGATTCTGCATAAGAAATTTCTTAAAAAAAATTTGTCTAAAAACTAATATTTTATATATAAAAAAAAAAAAAATCAGAAAAAGTTCAGTGAAAATTTAATTCTCTATCTTTTAAAATGGTTTTGCAAATCGAAAACAAAGATTTAAGCGCAGGTGATGTGTCTATTTATGTCCCTTTTTCACAATAACTCGACTATATATTGAGCGATTTCAAAAATTCCAAAAATTTTAATTAGAGAAAAATGTTCAATGAAGTTCTCTATCTTATATAAAGGCTTCACAAATCCAAAACAAAGATTTCGGTTAGTGTCGTGTGTTTGTTTGTGTAGTTTTTTATTAGCGAAACAAAAACAATTATTAAAAAAACAAAATAAAATTGATTAGTTTGTTGACTCAAGTATTTATTAATCGATTAAAAAAAAAAAAAACAAATCATACTATCAATTTTTGAAGAGTCCATAGTACATATAGTAGTACATTTATGAATGGATTCAACAGCAATAATTTCGAGAACCTACAGAATGATTTCATATACATATAGTTTATGGTTCGGGGACCTTATAAACGACATACCAACCGACGGACATGCATATTTTGATTTTTATAAAACCAAGATTCAAAATTATATGAATTTTTAGTGTTTCAGTTAAAAGATGTACAAATTACAAACGGAAAGACAAATTTATATTTTTATACCTCATCATCATAGGTAAATGGTATAATAAAAGTTTTTCTGAACCCCATGTTATTTTGCAAAAAGTTATGAAACTTAAAATTTTAACGAATTTTTGAAAGATGAATCTGTGTGGATATATCTAATTTCCGAATATCAACAGTCGAAAAATTAACATATTCTTCTTGATCACTAAATAGTTTTAGCAAATAGGAACTAAACCATAGAACATATTTCTGCATAATAATATATTCGCTTGAAATTATCTATAAAATCATAACTTTTCCTACACAAAATTTAAATTTTAACATCTAACTTAGCTTAAATACAACACCCTATATATCTTTCATCAAATGTTTATAGTAAATATAAAATTGACAATTTATTAATGCAATAATACTTGTAACTAGATGTTTACGTTATATACAATACAGATTATACTTATTGCCCATCTCTCAACCCTTTATAGGAAACACTCTTTCACATTGAATATTGCCTATATTCTATATTATTGTACGTAGGTATTTAGTATAGAGCAATATTTACAAATAATTGTTACAACTTGAGTTGGTTGGTATATGTACTATGTATGCCTGTAATATTTTCTCAAGGTCCTACGGTTCTCTTTGTAATATTTACTTTTTTTTTTTTGGTAACCAAAAGAATTAATCGAAAAAGTTGTTGCTTCTAGTAATATTAATGCCGATAAATATTTTGATGTATACGCGATAATTATGAAGAAGAATTTGCAAAATAAGTTTGATTGTTATAAAATAATATAGAAATTTAATAGAGAATAGTATAAAAATGCAATGAATTCTATTGTTCAAAGTTGAACGTAAATGTATATATCTGTGTAATCTATTTAATATAATATCTTCCGAGAGTTAACGAAGACTAAAACGGCGTATGATCTTTCGATAAAATATCGTTAAATCTCTTATGTACTAAAAGAATTCATTTTTCCGAGTTCATTAAAATCAGTAGTTTTGATGAAGAAACCGATGAAGTATTCTCTAATAATATGGACATAACAATGTCTCACAGCTTGCCAAATACAAGCACAGTTTTCTAGGCAGAAATTTATACAATTAATATGACAGCAAGTTGAATTATTCAAATCCTTCTTGTAACTCAACTGTAGATAAATATATAATTCGATAATCTCGCGGTAACTAATTCATTGCATGCCAATGTATAAAGAAGCTGTGAATGAATTTTCCTGAAAAGAAGTTATTTTCAAGCAAAGTGGCGAATTTAAATCATAACCTACCTAATATCAAGGATGCTTTTGGCTAAGAACTTTTTGATTTTCAATACTATTTATAGTGGGTGTCATTATCGTTTGTACGATTAATATAGAGCTGATGTTTGAAAGAAGAAAATAAATCAATGCCCTAGTTCATATCACTCTAACTCTATCCTGCTTTTATGAAATCAACTAAGAATTGTACAAGCATCCAGGTCGTATGAATATGAATAACTTTACAGTGTCTGTTTCTCTATGTATTTCGAAACTGGCCATAAAATACTAAAAATTTATTTGCAAAAATTTAGTTACCACCCTAATATTTAAAAATTCATAGTCGCATATTAGTTGCGTCCTTCTTCCTATTTAAATAAGCGTACAATAGATTTAGGTGGGTTAATTTTAGTATGATATGGCGCGTCGTAATAATATTGTTGTTTAATTACTGGGGAGTGGGGGTTAACCAAAACATAAAAAACTCAATATAGCAACAGCTATGCACGAAGAAACAAAACATATGTTATAAGTGAAAGGAACGGAAAACAAATTGAGTAGACTTTATTTTTAGAGGGTTGTTAAAAATGTTGCACAATATCTATGTATGTATATAATTTTTTATCTTGTGGCAGGTTTTTAGCGCGCTTTAAAACATAATACGAATGATTGCATGTGGTAGAAAATGATGAACACAAATTTTTAGCTAAATTCAAAGATTCAAAAAGAATATTTGACATCTATCCAGCACAAAGTTTAACAAACAAATGATGAGGGAAATTGTAATATATTGCCTTTTATATATTTAAAAAGGTAATAAAGAAATGGATTTTTTATAGACAAATATACAAATTATTTGTTTCTATATAAAAATTATTTCAATATTTTATATAAAAAGAATTTTTATATGTTTATACTTTAAATTAATAATTAAACATTTCTTTCAATAATACACATGATTTTGCTTCCTTATGTGGTATGTCCGTTGAATTCTCACTTTGTTCTGTTATATTAAATATGTTTCATTTGGAATTTGGTTCCGTTCTGGTTTGTCTGACTTTAAAATAGTACCAAATTCGCCGGATTAGTACCTTGTTGACAGAAATGTACAAAAAAAGTTTAGTTTAAATATATTATGAGTTGCGTATTTAACAGATTTATAATTAAAATTGTGATTTCCTATTTTCAACACTTTGTTATAGAAAATGTTATATTAATGATTTGCGATTATTATACAAAAGGTTACTTTGTTATAGACAATTTCTGAGCTTGCTATCAGATAGACAAGTAATTAGTAATTAGTTATTAACTTTATCTCCAAAGATTTCTAGACAAAAAATATTTTTATACCAATTTCTCGGAGAAATGGTGACAAAATTTGGCAAAAACTGTTGACAAATTTAAGAAGCCACTGGTGACAAATTTAAGGAGAAATTTTATCAATGGCGGAAATGTAGTGACAAGTTTTAAATAATTGGACGAAAGATTAATTGTTGGTTTCTTAAGTTTTTATAGATTGTAAAGGCTACAATAGTATTCATTCAAAACCGAAATAAGCAATCAGGCCCACAGGATTAGAACATCGACAGACTTAATTATAACAGAAGACTATTCTATATATAGGGACTATTAAATCGGAAATTGGAAACTGGCTTTGGAGTCTACATAACAGAAAGGGACCTTAACTTGTAATATCGATTACTTGAAAACTGAAAAGTTTTTTTAGGCTATGATACTAGCGATATTCAAGGCCAGACAGCACAGAAAGTTCTAAAAGGATTTTTTTGTAAAGACAAGGTTAGTAAGTGATTGAAAAGCAAGCATCAACCTCATAAACAATAGGCTTTGTTGGGAACCATATCACTGTGATATCGAGAGCAATGAAGTTGCCAATGAACCATAATGTTGGTTTATGTTCTCCAATTGAAGATATAATTTAGGATATGTTTTGATTTTTCTTTTATTAGGAATACCTCTACTTTCAAAACCTAACCTAAGATTCATTTGAAGGGAAAATATGGAGATTTTTTCATTTGACAAATAGAACAATATTATAAGTAAGAAAAATGGAACGAAAACCTACAAAGAATGAAATGTTTTGAATCTACGAATTTGTAAAATTAAGTAATTTAAATAACTTGCATGTAAAACACTCATGTTCTATTTCATTTTGTTTCATTTTTTCCGGTTCGAACTCACTTCCGTGTTCTTCTGTACTAATATTTTAACTTAATAATATTCCCACTTCGTAATTTTATGTAAATTAAACAAAAAAAAAATTATATTTTTATATCATTTGTTTCATTTTAGCGTGAACGCAAAGAACGCAAACAATATATAGAAGAATGGGGTGTGGATGATTTGGAGGGTGCACGCGGTTTCAGTGTTGCTGAAAAGCTGGAATCGGCAAAATTTGCACAAACTGGAATGGTACGCGAAATGCGTGGTAGTGATTTAAATGTCGCGTAAGTATTGAATATATACAAACAGTACAAATAAATATTTATGTGTAAAAATCTTGTATATATATATGCACCATTTTTGCTAACTTTGTTTTTTTATTTTTTTTTTCCTTTTTGTTTATTTTCAATTCCAATCAACTTTCAGTTTCTTGCAGCAGTATGGTTTTAATATACCTTTATTGTTTCGCGAAAAAACTGGTTTGGGTTTACGTATGCCTGATCCTAATGAGTTTACAGTAAATGATGTACGCTTGTGTGTTGGTTCTCGTCGCATACTTGATGTTATGGATGTGAATACACAGAAAAATTTACAAATGACCATGAAAGAATGGCAACAGTATTATGATAATCCACAAAAAGATCGTTTACTTAACGTTATTTCTTTGGAGTTCTCTCATACCCGTTTGGATAACTTTATACAAAGTCCAGATATTGTACGTCAAATAGATTGGGTAGATGTCGTGTGGCCTAAAAGTCTGAAAGATGCCCAAAGAGAGGGTACTAATCTTTTGGGTAATATGATGTATCCGAAAGTTCAGAAGTATTGTTTAATGTCGGTGAAAAATTGTTATACCGATTTTCATATAGATTTTGGTGGTACTTCTGTTTGGTATCATATATTAAAAGGTAGCAAGGTATTTTGGTTAATACCTCCTACGGAAAAAAATTTACAGCTTTATGAGAAATGGGTATTGTCGGGTAAACAAGCTGATATATTCTTTGGCGATACTGTGGAGAAATGTGCACGTGTTTATCTTACAGCAGGCAATACATTTTTTATACCCACCGGTTGGATTCATGCAGTCTATACACCTACGGATTCTTTAGTATTTGGTGGAAATTTTTTGCATTCATTTGGCATTGTCAAACAATTAAAGACGGCTCAGGTGGAGGATGCCACAAAAGTACCGCAAAAATTTCGTTATCCTTTTTTTACTGAAATGTTGTGGTATGTTTTAGCACGTTATGTTTATGTGCTGCTGGGACACTCGCACTTAGAAGGTGAACCATCTGTTGAAGAAAGTGAAATGACATCTAGACCGCATATACATCTAACGCATTATGAATTGTTTGGTCTTAAAGAGATTGTTATGTATTTGTATGATTTACCACCGAATAAAAAAAATGTACCCGAATTGGTACGGGATCCAGTAGCTTTAATCAAGGATGTACGCACCTTGGTGGAGAGACATTGTAAAGATAAACCAGAAATGGCTATAACGGGAGAATCGGTTTTAAAACCTCCAGGTTTAATGCATCCAATATTCCAAGAATATGATCGTACGCGAGTTAAACAGGAGATTAAGCAAGAGATTGCTAGAAAAAATGCTGAAATTATAAGAGAACAACAACAATTAAATAGAGAACAACAAGCCGCCGACTCTTTAAATACTGCAACATCTGCTGCACATTTATCATTTAGTGGTACAACAACGGTGGCTACGGATAATGGTATAGCTATTAAAAAAGAACCCATAGAAAATGGCAATATCCAGCAGCCAACTTCAACTCCACAGCAACAACAACAGCAGCCGCCGCAGCAGCAACAACAACAGCCCACATTCGTTTCTCCCACGGATAATATTAAGTATCGACCTCCGAAAAAAATGCATTTGGCCAACGCTGTAGCGGCTGCCGCCAACATTAATAATAACATTAACAACAGCACCAACAATACTAACATTAGCAGCAACAGTAATAATACCGTTAGTGTTATAGCTTCTTGTTCTAGTTACAATTCAAGTCCCCATACACAAGTTTTGCCTCCGATACAAACATCCCATGGACCCAGTAGTTCTTCCACTGACAATTGTCATTCACCCACTGAATCCTCTAAAATATCACCTAACGTTACGGGTCTAGGACAACCACGTAGAAGACGTACTCGTTGTAAAAATTGTGCTGCTTGTCAAAGATCCGATTGTGGTGAATGTAGCTTCTGTTTGGATATGGTTAAGTTTGGTGGACCTGGTCGAGCCAAGCAGACTTGTATGATGCGTCAATGTTTATCACCCATGTTGCCGGTAACAGCTCAATGTGTTTTTTGCCATTTGGATGGTTGGCGTCAAACGCCAGTCTCACCACAAACCAAACAATTGGCTTCAAATGATAGACCTTCATCGTTAATGGAATGTTCGGTGTGCTATGAAATTGCTCATCCTGATTGTGCACTCTCATCGTTGGATGGTACTGAATATGCGGCTGATGCTAAGGGAATTGTTAATGAGGATTTGCCAAACAGTTGGGAATGCCCAAGTTGTTGTAAATCGGGAAAGAATAATGATTATAAGGTATAATAAAAATAAAATATATATTTATATAATTGTAACAAATCTAATTAATCATTGTCTTTATAGCCCCGTCATTTCCGTGCGCGTCAAAAGTCATCCGAGGTACGACGTGTCTCAGTGGGAGGTGTTAATATCGCTAATAGTGGCGACCATTCGGATAATCATATGTCCACTAATATAGCACAATACAATGAATTTGTATTCACCAGTGAATCTGAAATGGAATCTAACTCTGTAAATACAAACAATTGGAAGCATGGCATTAAACGTCATATACCTTTGGACGTAAAAACTGAAAGAAGTTATGATACGCCTTCGCCAGGTATATCACCAACGACAGTGGATAAAGTGAAAAGGCGCAAGAGTGATGATGGTTTAAGTATGTGCAGTAGTATGCAAGATAGCATTGATGCAAATGCTTCAATAGATTGCAATATAAGTGGAATGGGTGGTGGTGGGAGTGGCGGTGGTACAGCGGGAGGACAAGGTTCTCGAAAAAAGAATTCTATACGATCTCAACTTGCTCAACAAATGTTGAACTCATCAACTAGGGTTTTGAAAAAACCGTCTTATGTGGTGAGACCGGGAGGACATTCAGGCTATGGTAGTGGTAATGGTGGTAGTCATTCTGCACCAAATTTAGCTTTAGACGCAACTCTGCTAAAAATAATATTTCGTTATTTGCCACAAGAAACACTAGTTACCTGTTGTTCGGTATGTAAAGTATGGTCAAATGTGGCTGTTGATCCCGACCTTTGGAAAACAATGAATTGCGCTGAAATGAAATTATCTGCTTCCCTCTTAACCGCCATCGTTAGGCGACAGCCTGAACATTTAATCTTAGATTGGACACAAATTGCTAAAAGGCAATTGGCTTGGGTTATTGCACGTTTGCCCGCTCTCAAGAATCTCTCCCTGCAAAATTGTCCCATACAAGCAGTTCTAGCTTTACATACCTGCCTTTGCCCTCCTTTACAAATTTTAGATTTAAGTTTTGTGCGTGGTCTTAATGATGCAGCCATACGCGATATACTATCACCGCCCAAAGACTCCCGACCCGGTCTAACCGATTCAAAAACACGTTTAAGGGATCTGAAAACCCTACGAATTGCTGGCACCGATATTTCAGATGTAGCCTTACGCTATATAACACAATCTCTGCCACATTTGATACACTTGGATGTTTCATCTTGTCAACGCATAACAGATGCTGGTGTAGCACAAATTGGTACATCACCTACGGCTATTGCAAATTTGGTGGAATTAAATTTAAGTGCTTGCCGTTTGGTATCTGAATTATCATTAGATCATTTGTCTAAATGCGATCAATTAGTTTGGTTGGATTTAAGACACGTACCGCAAGTATCCACCCAAGCTGTTATTAAATTTGCAGCCAAATCGAAACATGATTTGTGTGTTAAAGATATAAAACTAGTTGAAAAGCGTAAAATACCTCAAACCCCTCATTCATCAGGCGGTGCTAGCAGCACATTTTCCACCTCGACTACACCCATTTCATCGGCTGCTGGTTCAGCAAGTATATGGAATGATTAATGTCTACAACAAAACCACCCTCGCCATTATAAAAAAATCGTTAAAATATTGAAATAATTACAAAATAAAAACCCATCAATGCACGCAGAAAAAAATTTTAAGAAAATAAATGAAGTTACCAAAGATTTAACATTTTTTTTAAATTTCTTTCTCATTTATAAAATCTATAAATAATATAAAAAACAAAACACTGACGGAAGTCATAAAATATTGCAAATAATCCAATAGTTTTAAAACAAGTTTAACAAAAAATTTAACTTTTTAATAAAAAAAAAAGCATTCCCCTTATTTTGATGATATTTTTAAGTAGCTTTAACTTTTAAGCTCAGTTTAAATATTATTGGAAATTTAATAAAAAAAAACATTGAAATAAAGATTCTTGAATATTCTTATTCGAAAACAAATATTATAAATATTTAAAATTTAAAAAAAAATAAAATTTTACAAAAATAATATTAACAACCCTGATATTACAAATATATCGTATGTATATACATATATATTTATAATTTATCGTAACACTTCTTGTTCTCTTCTCGATTGTAATTAAGTTAAGATAAAAAAAAACAAAACAATATACAATGAATAAACATTAAAAAATAAAATTATATTGAATAATAATCGCACATTTTTAGTGTCATATTTAAAATTTTATAAATTTTAAATTATCATGCAACTCAAATGTACCATATTATTAACAAAATAAAATAAAAGAGAAAAATTATACACATAATTCAGTATAAAGATGAATTATTTGAAAAGTAAAAAGTATAATAAAGTTAAAATAATTAAATGTATTGTATGAATAAAGATATATAAATAAAAAGAAAAATCTAACAATTAAAAATTAACAAATTGGTTTTTAAACATATAGATAAATTTCAATAAATAGGTAAGTTCAGTGGTGAAAATTATTTTTATCTTAAAATTATGGTAGTATATTGTGTTTGTCATTCAATTTGTAATGTTAAATTATTCGTCTAAGACCTATGTTGATATAAATTGCACCAGAGAAGCTGTTAAGTTAAAATATGGCACAAATATTTTCTATTGGTTTGTTTGGTATTGAATATTGGCAAAATTTATTGATATATAAGGAAGTTATAGACCAAACCTCAAAAAATGGGTCATTTAGCAGTGTTTTATTATAAATTCAATTATTCATCTAAGACCTATGTTGATAGTACGATATAAATTGAAGCAGAGAAGCTTTTAAGTTAAAATATGGCACAATTATTTTCTATTGGTTTGTTTTGTATTGAATATTGCCAAAATTTCTTAATATACAAGGAAGTTATGGACCAAACCTAAAAAAATGGGTCATTTAGCAGTGTTTTATTATAAATTAAATTATTCGTCTAAGACCTATGTTGATAGTAATATATAAATTGCACCAGAGAAGCTGTTAAGTTAAAATGTGGCACAAATATTTTCTCCTAGTTTGTTTGGTATTGAATATTGGCAAAATCTGTTAGGACATTATATACCAAAAGCCAAAAAATGGGTCATTGAAATTTGCATGAACCACTACATTTTTATAAAAAAGTTGTACACAAATATTGAAATTCCTCCTGCAACTTTTCGTCTATATCTTATAATAAAATATATAGAATTTGTTCATTTGAATATTGGCAAAATCAGTTAAGAATTTATGTACCAAAAGCCAAAAAAATGGGTCATTAAAATTTGCATGAACCACTACATTTTTATAAAAAAGTTGGACACAAATATTGAATTTCCTGCTGCCACTTTTCGTCTATATCTCATAATAAAATATATGGAATTTGTTCATTGTTGTACAAGTATAAAATTGAGCTGGCTTCTGCGTCCCTTGTAGAATGAAGTTAAAATATGCCAATAAGCTCAATCCCCCATTTATTAAGGCTTAATAGCACATCTTGATCTTCTGATTGGCATAAGAAATATTAAATAAAAAAAATAATTTTTCAAATACATGAGTTTTTTTTTCTTTTTATTTCATTCTACTTGTAGGATAAAACCTATTTGGAAAAAAAATGAGATGCTACTTACTTTGTATTAACTGGATTGTATGTTATGTGATGATTATGGAAAATGTTAGTAAAATTTGACAATGAATAATGGTAATGAACTTAATTGAACTAATATCTAACTCCGATTTAATATTTTGCTTGTTTATAGTCAGGCTCATCGGCAGACGTTTTAGATTTACGTTTTTGTATAATGCCCTGAAAAGATATAAATGATAATCATACACATACGAAATTAAAAAGAAAAACTTAAATACCTGAATTTTCTGCCATTCTCTGTCCAATTCAGCCTTTTCACTTTTCTCCGTCTTATTTTTACGAGTCTTACGACCATCTTGCATTTTAACACCATACTGGAAGGCAGCTTTGGGTAAAGCTTCTTTGGTGCTCATATAATCAGAATATTCTTCTTGAGTGTCAAAATCCCAACGACCAATTGGACCTTTCTTATTACCCAAATCCATTTTTGTATAATCTACCTCATCATCCGAATCATCAATAGCATCATTCATTTCCTCCAAACCAGGATAGCATTCGGCGTAGCCTTCGGGCTCGTTAGCAAATCGAGACACTATAGATTTATTGATTTTTGGTGGCGGTGGTATGTTAATAGGTTCTATATCTTCAGTTTGTTTATTTGTTTCACCAAAATATGAAGAGCTAGAAGGTTTAGATGTTGATGACGATGACGAATGGCTATATTTATCTGATTTTGATTTAGATTCATTTTTACTGGGTGGTTGATAGTCGCCTATATCATCGTATATTGAATCTCCTGCTGCTTGCTTGACTCCAGATTTTGATGACGATGAGGAAGAATGCAACTGATCAATATCCCGATCATGGAATAAAGGTTTATCTTTGTCACGTTTTTTATTTTTCTTATTACGTCCACCAGCTCTTAAATAAGATAGAATTTGTGATAATTTATTTATCACAATATCATTTGTGGTCAATGTTGCTGCATCTTCTCTGTTCAATGGCACCTCGTATTTAGAACGTATCAATGTAGTTGGTATATCGGTTTCGCCTGCCTCATCTTCCAAATCGATGACATACGCCATTCTTCCGGGAGCAAATAATTCTATACGCTGAACTTCTTTTGAACGTCTGGCTTGAATTAAATTAAATATATTACGAGCCATGGGACCCTTAATAGCCATATTATCTTCAGCTTCTTTGCGTTCTTGTTCCAATCTTTCAGCCGCTGCTTGAGCTTCAGCCATTTTTTCGGATGCTGCCGCAGCAGCTGCCATCTCTCTTTCTTCTTGTTCCTTTACCGTTAATTCTGAACGAACTTTTTGCAGAAGGGCATAATCCAAACCCTTTACCAAGTGAGTATGTTCCATATCACCACCCAAAAATTTAGATTCCTGAATAATACGTCTTCTTCTTTCGGCTGCATCGATTCCGGATTTCATATCTGGAGCTACGGCACGATATGCATTTGTATTTCCGTGGCCTGGTGTACTCACATTTTGATAATCTGGATTGGCACCATCTCTTCTTTCTCGAGCACGATCTCTGTACTTTTCAGACAACTCTTGTAATTTGTTGTCTTCCTGTTTCTTTAGGGCAGCATAATAGTTTTTCTTTTTACGACGCAAATCTCCACGCTCACTACTGCTACCAGCTGCCGAATTCGGTGTCTTCTTTTTTTCAGCAGATGCTGGCGTTCCTGGTGTGGCAAATGTGGCTGTTGCTAATGAGGGAGCCGACCCACCGGGTGGTGCTCTTGGTGTAGCTAGAAGTTTACGAAAATCATCATTGGTTAGGCGCACCGATGGTGGTGGTTCCATATGTGTTGAATCTGACATTTTGTGGTATTTTTAAAGTAAAATTTATACTATTCAATATAATTGCACAAAAAAACAGTACACCGTATAGAAAGCAAAGTAAAATTTATACTTTTTAACAAAATTGATAAAAATAATACACACTGTGTAGACACGGCCGTCGAAGAAAAGCAGAGGCGAAGGCTGGTTAAAAAACGGCGGCGGGTAAAACTACTTTAAATTTCATTCATCCACATTATTTAAAATTAAATTGCGAATCCCCATCATTTACAAAAATTCCTATAACTGAAATTTTGTCCAAAAATCAAGTGCGTAATTTGGTGACAAATACCCTTATCTAGCAACCTCTTATTAATGGGTTGTCCAACAATTATTGTTAAAATTTCTGTTAAATTACCATTTCAAACTTATATACCATATATTTATAAAGAACAGAATTTCTCATTTGTTTCCACGGAGTTTATCTTATTTTTTAACGAAATTTCTTTAAATGAATTAGCGTTAAATGAAGCTTATTTATGCAAAACGTCGAATTTTGAAGCCTTAAATGTTATGGAGCAATCATTTTTAACAAATTTGACATTAAAGACGTAAAGCGTTAAGTGATGCCACCTGTATGAAACTGTGGCAAAAATGGAATTTCACGATACCTCTGCTGCGAAATTGACATACAGATGCCGCTGTTATGGACAGAATTTTAAAAGAATGAATTTCCACGAACGCAACAGCTGATGATTTCATCAAAACAATAAAACGCAGCGTAATACATAAAAATTCCATACTAAAGTTTCATATTAAAAACTATGAATGACATAAAACGTTTAAAGGATCAACAAAGAGAAAAACATCCCGGATTTGATGGTTACATGGACTGTATGACAAGGGCCTTGTTTACCGGTTTAGCATCATTCTGTTTGGGTAGGTAGAGCAATCAACTCGTTACACGTTTGCACTATGTAAACATTCGGTGTAGAAGTAATTTAATTTGTTATTAAAGAAAATTGCATAATTTATTTTTAAGGCTTTTCTGGTTTATATTTTACACAAAAAATTATTCAAAGCAAGATACGCTATCCTTTGCAATATAACATTCTAACGTCCACGGTGGCAGCTACTATTATTGCATATCAGGTAACAAGTACTCGAACCAAATCCTGTCAAGCCGCATGGATGGCAGCAGAGGATAAACATTCTATATTAAAGGAAGCGGAGTATTAAAAACAAAAAGAAATTCTTTAAGTAATAAATTTACAAAATGTTTTTAAATTTATTTGCTAAACGGACAGCGACAACTTCATTTCTTGTTCTAAGATGTTTTTCTGATTCAAAATTGTTATCAAAGTTTCCTCCACACACAAAAAATTGGGCTTTGTTTTATCAACAACAGCAGCAACGTTTAAAGTATACCCAGCATAAAGGTGTTAAAGGTTTACGCAATCGTAAGCATCAATATGAAACCAAAGATAAAAATGGCGATATATCGGATGAAGAGATGGCGGAAGATTTTCAACAAACTTTAAATTTGGAAGATAGGTAATTTAAAAGTATTGTTATATGTATGTATTGACTAGATACCACAAAATTTCATTTTAATATAGATCCATATTTTGATACTATGGAGCAAATATGTTTTTTGTCATAAAATAAACAGCAAAATTGAAATCGGATAAAATCTTTTTATATGAAAATATGTCTATCTGTTCGTAATCTGTTTATACCTTTTCCCAAATTATTTTTCGGCAGTAGTATCTTGGAATTCCAAACCTGAAAAGGAATCTGATCATTTAGATTTAATTCAAAGTGTAATTTTACCCTTAAATAGTACAAATCCTTTTAATATAATGCAACATTTTCCAGTACAGCTTAAAAACACATTTTTCTTAAATCTATTAATTTCAGTGAATATGATTTAGTGGCTAATGGAGCAATGAATGTAACCCGCAAATCTACACAACCACAAAATGTTCTCGTTATACAACCCTATGTCAAATGGGGCGTCAAACGTGATACAAACATAACACCCGATGATCAATTAGAAGAAGCTAAAGCACTTGTAAACTCCATTACTAATTGGAAGGTAGCCCTAGCTATAAAAGTTCCCTTAGAAACATTGGAACGTAAGGCACTTTTTGGAAAGGGTAAAATGGAGGAAATACGCAGTTTGGTCCAGGAATTACGACAAGCTAAAAGTCATAATCAACAACCACTTACCTGTATCTTTGTGAGTAAGGGATCTTTAAGTTTTGCCCAAAAAGCTTTGCTTGAATCCATATTTCATCTACCTGTAATGGATCGTTATTCTGTGGTAATACAAATTTTGCGTTTGCATGCGACGAGTGCAGAGGCACGTTTACAAGTGGCTATGGCGGAAATACCTTATATATGGTCACAAGCCAAAGAGGCTAATACTTCAAAATCCACTAAATTGGGTTATTCATTGACGGACACACAAAAGGAGATCTTGAAAACAAGAGAAAGAAAATTAAAAATGGAATTGGAACGTATAAGAAATCATAGGTAAGTATCACAATCTTTATTAAATTTTATTTTATTATAAACTTTTTTATTTTTAGAAAACTATTACGCCATAAACGCAAACAACATAATTATCCCATTGTAGCCGTAGTAGGCTATACAAATGCTGGCAAAACATCTTTAATTAAAGCTTTAACACAAGAAAAAACTATACAACCTAAAGATCAATTATTTGCTACATTAGATGTTACTGCTCATGCTGGTAGATTACCTTGTAATTTAGAGGTTATATACATGGACACTGTTGGTTTTATGTCTGATTTACCTACTGGTCTTATAGAATGTTTTGTAGCCACTTTAGAAGATGCTATGTTAGCTGATGTTATAGTACATGTACAGGATTTATCACACACTTGTTATGAAGCACAAAAACAACATGTTGAAATGACTTTGAAATCTTTAACACGCAATATGTTTGTGGATAATGAAAATAAATTGGATTTACCACCCATTATAAGTGTGGGAAATAAAATTGATTTATTGCATACAGCCAATGATTTCTCTGGTCTTAAGGTTTCAGCTAAAAAGCAACAGGGACTAAACGATTTACTTATGGAAATTGAAAATCATATACTTAAAACTACTAATCGCAAAAAACTTACCATACGTGTACCCAATGGTGGTATTGAAATGTCTTGGCTATATAAAAATTCTGCTGTGATAAATACGAGGGAAGACGCCGAAGATGCTCAGAACCTATTAATGGATATTGTTATAAAGGAAAGTGTTTTACAGCAATTTAAAAAACAATTTTGTCACAAGAAAATAAATTAAAAATATTTTTGTATTTTTTTAAATAGGTGTAGACTATGTTATTTAATTTGTTTTGTTTTTTTATTATTTTCGTTTTTTTTATACATTTATATTGTTTATAATAAAATCAATTACATAAAAGTTGAGATTAGATATTGTTTTAATTAATAGCTTAATGTTAAAAAAAGAAAATAATTGGCATAGCTTATTATTTAATATATAAAATTTTGTTTATACATATTGGCATCTGATGAAGAGGTTTTTTAAGTTAGAGAGAACAAAATTTAAAAGATTAAAAAAATCCAGCAAAACGGATTATTCTTTCGAGAAACTTATAAGCAATAAGTCCTTTTAGGCATCATTTATTAAAAACACAACATAATGGCAATATAGTTTTTTCTAATTCTCAAAAAAAAAGTCGTGGCTTGTATTGGTTTTGTTTAGATTTTGCAACTATATGATAACGCACTAGTATTTGACAACAAGATATTTTTGTTGTACAAGTTTCAATTATGGTAATCATGAAAGTGAGATTATGCTGGGTCCCGGGGCATAGTGACATCGCAGGAAATGAAATTGCAGATGAACTAGCCAGGATGGGATCAGAGATGGATCTCTCAAATTGTGTAAACGAAGTCTTGCCACCCATAGGTTTCTATTTCAAGAAGATCAAGAAGCAGACCTTGGACAACTCTAACCTGAAATGGAGAGTAGACTGCAAAATTTCAAGGGCCCTGAACGTTTCTAGGTCTAACTCGCTCCCGAGTATGGATAGAGGTAGTCTAAAAAAGGTCATAGGTATTATAACAGGACATTGCGCAATAAGAAAGAAAATTTTCCGAAAATTGTGTAAAATATAGAAAAATTTCCAATTTTTTTGAATTTAAAAAAATAAAATCCTAATAAACAAAAAAATAAAAAAATCCTTAAAACAACAAAATGTTTAGAAACTATCCTGAAAAATTTAATTAAACTTTCTCAAAGAAATAACATATTTAGATTTTTTTAAAGAAACAAAATTTTAAAAAATATCCTATGAAATACTATTTTTTGAAAATTTGTGGTAGGAAAATTTCCTAAAAAATCTTACGAGAAAAATATGTTATGTAATTTCATCAAGAAACAAAAGTAAAACAAAAATATATATACAAAAATATATTTTAATTGGCCAATAAA
>JACGTJ010003115.1:0-15334 GCA_014858695.1 Chrysomya rufifacies | reverse complement strand
TAGAACTGAACTAGAACTGAACTAGAACTGAACGGGAACTGTACTAGAACTGAACTAGAACTGAACTGGAACTGAACTAGAACTGAACAGGTACTGAACTGGAACTGTATTTAACTCAAAAATACTTCTTCACTGTGGTTTTCATTTAATTATTTCTAATAGTTCAAATATTACAGAATCATATTAAAAGCCTATTCATTCCGTATATTTTTATCCAATAAAAATACACAAAATTTTAATATCTTTAGCCTCATCAAGACTTATATCACTATTAGTTTATTACTAATTATGTCATATCATTTATTTTAAAATCTGTAAAGCATTTAAGATATCATCTTAATTATTTTATATTTTTACCATATAAATTATGACATAAACTTACTAAAATAAAACATATCTTACCTCCACTATTTTGAATATCTGATGTTTTATTTGAACGGTGTTTTTTCGACTGTTGGTTATCATTGTTGATATTGCTGTTGTTATTGTTGCCATTTCCATTATTATTGTTATTAATAAAAGTATTGTTTTTAGAATTATTAATTAAATTCTTTTGTATAGTTGTTGCTGATTTATTTGATGTTAATGATGATGAACCACCAATGTTATTGTTGTTGTTATTTAAAGTATTAACGGTTGAACGTTTTTGATTATTATTTAATTTATTATTTATTTGTTGTTGCTGTTGTTGATTTTCTTTATTTTCATGTGTTGGCGATTTCTTAGAAGATGAACGAGTAGCATTTATAATGGTGGTGTCATCACCTAAACGACGTACATTTATAGCAGATGTATTATTTGCATTGGAATCATTTTTTAAAGATTTTTGTTGATTACGTTGACTTGTCACTCCTGCTGCTGTTGCAGCTATTGATGTTGTATTTTGTGTTGTATTCGTATTGGATTGACTGAGATTATTTTGTTGATTATTGAATTTACTTAGAACATCAGAATACGTCATACGCATAGGTTTAACTTCGGCTACAATACGTTTTTTAGGTGCCTCCTGTCGTGGTATTTCAGTTTTTAGACAATTAATTGGTAGTGGCAATTGCTGGTTTATATTTGAAGTTGTAGTTGAAGTTATGTTAGATTTAACATGCTCTTGATTTATGGAGGGATTTTGTTGTGATGGTATGGCAATATGGGCATTTATAGCTTTTTCAGTTACAATTATTTCATTATTAGTATTAATATTGCTGTTACTGCTGTTGTTAGTTAAGTTTTGAGTATGTTGTAGCGGAGTCTCAAGTTGTTCTGCAGTATTTATATTTGTTTCAAATTGTGCATATAGAGGAGCATTAACATTATGAGTAGCTCCAGACCAATTGTTATTGTTGCTGTTGTTTAAACTTTGTAAAACCATGTTAGTAGTTTCCATATTTGTTGTAGGGTTAGTTTCCTCTAAAGTAACTTGCTCGGAAGTGGCCATTGTTGGAGGTTTAGCTGTGGGTCCTAACAAAAGCAATGGTGGCATTTCGGCTGTTGGTAGTTGTGTAAATGTATTGCTTGAAAACAGCTCATAACTATTAAAAACTTGAGGACTTGCTGAGTTGGCCGAACCACCCAATTGATTTTGCGATTGTTGCTGTTGTGGGTTTCCTTGACCTGCTGCTCCCGCATGAAAAGCCGCTGTTTGCGGTTGATTATAAGGATTAAAAGCTGCTTCTCCCGGCATAGGACCCATAGCATTTTCTGGACAATGATATATTTTCAAAAAATTACCATTACCCACACGCAACACCGAATACGTTTCCTGTTGGCTAGGTGCGTTATTAACTTGAGCCGTAGGCACTGAGGCGGCCGCAGCAGCGTATGCAGCTTGTGCTTGAATGTTGAATAGAAAATCGTTAAATTGCTGTTGCTGAGGTGCCGCTGCAGCAGGTGTTGCTTGTGGTTGAGCTTGCAAAAAAGCAGCACCACCCATTAAAGGATTAGACCAATGCACAAATTGCGTGGGACCAGGCACTGCTGTTGCAGGATTTTGTCCACCCGTTTGTATATTAAGAGCTGCAGCCGCAGCTGCTTGCTGTTGTAAGACGGCTGCTTGTTGCTGCAATGCTATATTGCTATTCGTGTTCGAGTTATTGACAAACGATTGTTGCTGCAAGGGCAAATGATGCTGTGTTGCTGATGGCAATTGTGTTGGGGAATTTAGATTTGGATTTAACCCATGTCTAAAAAGTTCTTCTCTTCCAGGAGTTTGGCCATCATTGTGTGATGATGGCGTTGACATTACAATTACCGTTTACGTGGTGCTCCGATTTCGTTAGAGCAATACAATTGATACAATTTGTATTAGTTTTTTCTCTTTGCATGTATTTCCACTTTATACACAAGTTTTTTTTTTCAAGCAACTTTTTTTCAATTCACTTTTTCTATCAATTGTAATTTTCTTTATTTCATAATTACATTTATTTACTCTTTGTGATGGTTACAATTAAAAATTTATGCACTTTTTCAAATAATTTCGTTTAATTTTTTCACTTTTAATAATTTAATTTAATGAATTATTCTACAAAAAAAAAAACTTTTTTCTTCTTCGCGTTTTTTTCTACATTTTTCATCTTTGGTTGGCAACTCCTCATGCCTTGACATCAACAAATGTAGAAACGTTTATATAAAATTTGGACATTTTTTTCATTGGTTGGCAGCTTCGAAACTTTTCAATAATTTTCGGAGGTTGGCAACACTCCATCTGACAGCAATACGGCAAACTCAAAGTGGATTGTATGAAAATTTTAACTTTGATTTTTTGTAATTAAGTATTCTTTCATTTTCTTTATATTGGGAGCTGGAGAGTCAATTAATCATAAAAATGTTTCACCTTTATTAGCATTATATATTATAAATATTTTTAGTATAGAATAACAATTCAGTTGTATTTATACTCGTAATAAATTATTTTTATAAGTAGATGGCGCTGGAAAAAGACATGAATTCTCACTAAAAGTATCTATGGAGCCTCGAAACAACTTAACGTCGCCTTCGCGTAAGAAACCATCTGGCGGCGGCGTACTTTCGTTCTGTAATCGATTGGCTTGTTACTTTGCTGTGGACATAATGTCCACTTTTAAATATTTTAATTCTTTTTCGTATATTTTAAATATTATTAATAAAAATGACTAAATTAAAGCCTTTAGTTTCCGTAATACGTCCCGGTTTAATTACCTATCAAACAGGTTTAAAATTGCAGCAAAAATTAGTGCAACAAGCAAATGAACCGTTTCAGGAATTTCGTAATTTTTTAGTTTTACAAGAATTCCAACCAGTATATACCATAGGTATACGAACCAAAGGTTATGGTGAGCAAGATGAATTGAAATTACGACAATTGGGTGCAGAATTTTATCGCACTAACCGTGGTGGTTTAATAACATTTCACGGTCCCGGTCAGCTGGTGGCCTATCCATTGTTGCACCTAAAGCAATTCAAACCCAGCATGCGTTGGTATGTTGCAAACTTAGAACAAATGGTTATAGATTGTTGTAAGCGTATGGGCATTAACAATGCTACCACAACCAAGGACACGGGTATATGGGTGAATGATCGTAAAATATGTGCCATAGGTGTACATGGTTCACGTTATGTTACTACTCATGGTATTGGCTTTAATTGCTGTACAGATTTGAGTTGGTTCGAACATATAGTTCCTTGTGGTATCGAAGGCAAGGGTGTAACTTCTCTTACCGAAGAACTTAAACGAAATGTTACTACTGCAGAAACAAGCAAAGTTTTATTGGAATCTTTTGCTCATATTTTCGATTGTGACATAAAAGAATCTACGTTAGAAAAAAGTGAATTGTTAATAGAAAAATCTCATGGGACGTAACATGTTGATAAACTATTATTTTTTTCAATATTAAGACCAAAGATTTATTATAAATAAAAATATATTATTTTATCTAATTGTCTTCTTTATTTACAAATCTAGCTTTATTTAAAAAACACTTTTGTTCCCGGCCATCACCCACAATTTTACCACGTTTTAAAGCCTCTAAACGTCCTTGTTCTCTTAACTCAGCTTGACGTAATCGTCTTTCCATGCGAGTTTCACTGCCATTATCAAAATATCTTTCCCTAAAGTCCATTGTTAATGCAGTTTCATTAATTACAACTTCATCCGACGAAAAACCTAAAGGTTCTGAAGTTTTTTCATATGTTAATAAACGTCTAGCTGTTTGACCAGTCAAAGGCTGTTCTGAACTAGATATAAGCGTTAAATTTTTATGTAAAGGTATAATTTCTTCACAGTAATCTTCTCTGAAATGTATTAACAAACAAAATAGAGATTTAATCATGTTGAAATGGTTTCTATTTACCTATGGTAGGGTAGCCAACATACTAATCTCCCGCCAATTTTTAAATGACGTGCCGAAAATATCAGTAGATCTTTGTACAAATGAGGTAAAGCATAACGTGACGTCGATGGATAATGAGGCATATCAGGATTGCGTGTATTATCTTTGGATACAGGTTTGTTTTCTACTTTTTCTGTGGCTTCTCTTATGCCATAAGGAGCTATATTTTAAAAATAATTTGTATAAAAACATTTTATTTTTATTATATTTACTACGTACGATCTGTAATAATGCTATCAAATTTAATTCTTTCACTCCATAGAGGATTTGAAAAATCTGCCACCACCACGTCCATGTAACGATCCGCACAATTGTATTGTTTTAAATTTGCCCTAATACTTTCATCTTTTTCTCGTACCTTTTGTGTTATTCGACTTGGTCTGGCGCGAGCATGTAACATCATGAAATCAATATCAGCTCCCAAAACATAACCACCAAATTTGGCGGCACTTACTAGCAAAGATCCCGTGCCCACAAATGGATCAAATACCAAATCACCTGGTTGTATTAAAGCTTGATTGGCCATCAATAAACTTAATTGAGCATCCATGCTGGTATTACCTATGAATTTGCGTGTCTTCAAAGACATCTCTTTGATTAAATGCCTTTGGCCATTTGCTAACTTTAAGTACATAATGATTTGTTCAATTTAGTTCATAAATCATTTCCAAGTGAAAATCTTACCCATTTGCCAAATAATATATCCTCCGGCTGTTCTGGCACTTGTGTGGGATCTAAACCCCAAAATTCTATATACCACCATTCTACCTGAGGTGCTTTTAAGTCCACATTACCCTCTAAAGGTAAATAATCCATTGTTTCGATTTTCTGTATTTTTTCTTTTTGCGTGAAATGTTTATTGTACGTTTCTACGGTAATTTTAAAAGAACAATTTTTATGGAAATATGGTTTAACGCTGTCCATATGTTTTTGTACATATTCTTGCAAATTTATATGGTATTGCTTAAAATCGTTAGCATGGCTCCATAATTCAAAAATTGCTTTTAAACCTATGGATCGGGAGGCAAACTTTAAAGCTGTTTCATCATTGGGAAACTCTACAACCCAAAAGGGCTTCTATTGAATTAATTAGGAAATATATTAAACATTTATTTGTTATTTCTTAATATTTGTACTTACTAAATTTTCTGGACTAATTTTACGATATTCCAAATTTAATAGTTTCACTAGGGAATTGAATTCCTAAAAATTTATAAGTTTTAATAAAACTAATCAAAATTTGAGTGTGTTTTTTTTTAATTACCGCTGAACGAAAATCTATATGTTCTTGAGCAAACCATAATATGTATTTTTTCCAATTTCTAACCATTTTTATATGCATTAAATAACTTTAAGAATTAAAATATTAGTTTTTTATTTTACGCGTGTTTTTGTTTACATTTCTGTTAGTGTTGCGCTCAAAACGGTTATCTAGACAAATAGCGTACATGACACTAGTAGTATGAAGGGTTGTAAAAATACGTAGTATTTGTACACTGTCTCCTTTAAATTTTTTAAAAGGGCGATACACCACCAAATTTATAGTATATATTTAACTTCTAGGAAATTTGAAAATTTATTTTATTAAATTTGTTTGCTGTAAGTCTTTTGTAAGAAAATAATAAGTAGGTGTTTTTGTTTGGCTCGAATTTTAAAAATTTTGATTACTTTCCAAAAAAAAATGTCTGCAAAACTGTAACAAATTTTTAGGAAATCATAAAATAGTTTTTTTTTTCGCGTGACTAGTGTAATAAATAACAAATTTTGAACGTTAAAAGTTTCTCAGAAAATAGAAAAGGAAATTCCGTTTTAGTTACATTATTTTGTATCGATTCTATATTCCGATATGTCTACGGGTAGTCTTGACACCGAACTTTATAAATTTTAATTATTTAGAAACCACTTCTCAAAATCCTAATTAATTAATAAACAAACATTCTATTTTCTATATAAATTTTTTATATATAGAAAAATTATTTATTGAACGAACTCTGTTTTACTTATACTTGAAATGCATAAATTTAATAAACCTCGTAGGCTTTATGTATTACAATTTTGAATCAATAAATTAAAAAAATGATCAACCCCCTTTTCCAATTTTTAGTACCCACAAAATACAACGCTGTTGAATTTTGTCGTGTCGTCAAAAAAATTGACACTCGGCCATTTTGCATAAATTTCGACGGCAGACACAATTTCGCCGAAGATTTTTATAAATTTTCCGCATTAAAACGCAATAAAATTGTGAAAATTTAATTTAAAACTCAAGTTAAAGTGTTATTGTGTGAAAATTTTATGAATTAATAATGGCACGTTATACCCAGCGACCGGAAAATGCTTTAAAAAGAGCGAATGGTAAGTGCAGCAATGATGAACAATTTTTTCGCTAGAAAAAAATCCATGCGGACATACACACACAACCAAACAACAAAATTCCCATTTGTGTGAACGAACGGGTGGATGAAAGTGTAGCAGTAGTGGTAAAATTAGTGAAATGTCAAATGAATAATATATAAAACAAAAACAACAATGATGTAAATAAATATAATATTGTGTTGGCTAACTTAAAAAGAGGTTAAGGAATAATGATTTGAGGAATTTAACTGATAGTTGTTTTTTCTTTGTATTTTTGTAGAATTTATCGAAGTAGGCAAACCTTTGCGTGCCTTGGATACTTTGCAAGAAGTGTTCCGCAACAAGCGTTGGAATTATGCCTATTCGGAGTCAATTATTGAACCCCTCATGTACAAGTACTTGTACTTGTGTGTGGAACTTAAAAAGTCCCACATTGCTAAAGAGGGTTTGTTTCAATACCGTAACATGTTCCAGTTGGTGAATGTAAATTCTCTGGAAAATGTTATACGTGCCTATTTGAGAATGGCGGAAGAGCATACGGAAGCTGCTCAAGCTCAATCATCTGCAGCTGTTGCCGTATTAGAATTAGACGATTTGGATAACATTGCTACTCCCGAAAGTATTCTAATGAGTGCTGTTTGTGGTGAAGATGCCCAAGATCGTTCAGATCGTACTATTTTGTTGCCCTGGGTTAAGTTCTTGTGGGAATCTTATTGCCAATGTTTGGAGTTGTTGCGTATTAACACCCACTGTGAGGCTTTGTATCATGACATTGCTCGTATGGCTTTCAATTTCTGTTTGAAATACAACCGTAAGAGCGAATTCCGTCGTTTGTGCGATAAGTTGCGCAAACATTTGGAGGATATTTGCAAGAGCACTAATCCAGCTACTGGTGTGTCTATCACAAAATTGGAAACCCAACAATTGTGTCTTGACACCAGGCTATTCCAATTGGATTGTGCCATTCAAATGGAATTGTGGCAAGAAGCCTATAAAGCTATCGAGGATATTCATGGTTTAATGGCTTTGTCCAAGAAGACCCCAGTTCCTAAGACCATGGCTAACTATTACCAAAAATTAGCTATGGTCTTCTCCAAGGCCGGAAATCAACTGTTCCATGCCGCTGCTTTGCTCAAACTCTTCCAATTGACCCGTGAATTGAAGAAGAATTTGACTAAGGAAGATATGCAACGTATGGCTTCTCATGTATTAATTGCTACTCTTTCCATACCATTACCATCGGCTCATCCTGAATTCGATCGTTTTATTGAGGCAGATAAAAGCCCCTTGGAAAAAGCCCAGAAATTGGCTGTTCTATTGGGTTTGCAACAGCCACCCACCAGAGCCTCCTTGTTGAAGGAAGTGGTAAGTTTTGCTGATTTTCGAAAAAATGTATTATTAATATTCTAATTGAAAATATTTTGCTTTTAGGTGCGCCTTAATGTTCCCCAATTGGCTTCTGAGGAATACCGCAACTTGTACAATTGGTTGGAAGTTGATTTCAACCCCTTGAACTTGTGCAAACGGGTACAAACTGTTGTGGATGCCATCGAAGCTATTCCTGGTGAAAATAATCCCTTGGCCCCCTATGTTCGTCCCTTGAAGGATGTTACCATCATGCGTTTGATTCGTCAAATTTCCCAAGTTTACGAGAGCATTGAATTTGATCGTCTCCTTAAAATGGCATCGTTCTGCAACATTTTCGATTTGGAGAAATTGTTGGTAGAATCCGTTCGCCATAATGACATGCAAATTCGCATTGATCATCAAAAACGTTGTATTTACTTTGGTACTGATCTTACCGAAAGTCAACGTGAGGATCATCCAGATGGTCCTACTTTGCAATCTATGCCTTCAGAGCAAATCCGTTCCCAATTGGTTAATATGTCGTCGGTATTGCATCGTGCTGTATCGATTGTTTATCCCAATCGTGAACGTGACCAACGTGCTAAATTACGCACTCAAATGGTTCAACACTATCATGAAATCAAGAACCGTGAACATCAACGCATTCTTCAACGCCAAAAGATCATTGAAGATCGTAAAGAATTCATTGAGAAACAAAATAATGCGCGTGAAGAAGAGGAGGCCCGCCGCCTAGAAGAAGAGGCCCGTAAAGCTAAATTGGCTGAACAAAAACGTCTAGAACAAGAGAACGAAGAACGCGAGCGTAAACGTCATCAAAATGAAATTCAAGCCATCAAGGAGAAGAGCTTAAAAGAGAAGGTTCAACAAATTTCTCAGACCGCTCACGGCAAAAAGATGTTGGAAAAACTCGATCCTGAAAGTATTAAGAAATTGGATGCTGAACAAATTGCCGCTAAGGAATCTGAAGAGTTACAACGTGAACGTAAAGAATTGCAGAACAAACTTAAATCTCAAGAGAAGAAGATTGATTACTTTGAACGTTGCAAGCGTATGAAGGAAATTCCTCTGTTCGAGAAATATTTGAGCGAGAAGATGGTCAAGGACAAAGAATTCTGGGAAGCCCAAGAGGCTACTCGCATTGAAAATGCCATTGCTGAGCGTAAAGATGCCGTTATCCAACAAGAGCGTCTTAAACGTATGCACTCAGATCGCGACATTTTCTTAGAAGCTTTGAAGACCGAACGTGCCTCTGTGTATGCTGAAAAACTCCAACAATTCGAAATCGCTTTGGCTGAAGAACGTAAGAAGCGTTTGGCTAAACGTGTTGAGATGCGTCGTGAACAACGTCGCCAACAATGGTTGCGTGAAAAGGAAGAAGAGCGCATGCGCAAAGAAGAAGAAATTCGTCGTGCCAAGGAGGAAGAAGAACGTGCTCTTGCCGAAGCCCGTCGCAAGGAACGTGAAGCTGAAGAAGAGAAACGTCGTATTCAATATGAAAAACAACGTGCCAAGGAAGAAGAGGCCGAGCGCAGAATCCAAGAAGAGAGAGAACGTTTGGCTCGTGAAGTTGCTGCAGAACGTGAGCGTGAGAAGGGCGCTGACAAGGCTTGGCGTCCACGTGGAGATCGTGAACGTGACACTGGTCGTGGTGAAAGAGGAGGCGATAATGACTGGCGTCGTGGTGGTGGTCATGCTGAACGCGAACGTCCATCTGAACGTAAAGAAGAGCGTGAAAGTGGTGCTGCTGATGGCGGATCATGGCGTGTACGTCGTGAACCACAAGAATCTGCACCTGCACGTCCTGCAGCCGGTGGTGCTGGTGGACGTGATGATAAATGGCGTCGTGGAGGTGGAGCTGATGAAGAACGTGGTGGTCGCGGCGGTGATTTCCGTCGTGGTGGTGATCGTGATCGCGAAGAACGTCCACGTGGCGGTGAATTCCGTCGTGGAGGTGGTGACCGTGATCGTGATGACCGACGTGATAACCGCCGTGATGAACAACCTTCTTCTGGTAACTGGCGTGATGCTCCTCGTCCATCCGATCGTGATAACCGTCGTCCTGGTGGCGATCGCCGTGATCGTGGCGCCGGCGGTGCTAGTGGCAAAGATTCCGGCAACTGGCGTACTGAACGTCCACCAGCACGTGAAGAAAAAGAAAAACCTAAAAGAGAACCCCAGCAAGATAAAGGTATGTTTTCAACTAAAAAAAATAATTATTTTTAATTAATAAAATTATGTCATTGCAGAAAATAAAGGTGGTGATGATGGCGAATGGGTTAATGTAAGACGTCGTTAAATGAGGCAAATTGCTACAGACTTTTTATATATTCAACATTATTAAATTTACGAGCAACACCTTTAAGCCTCCCTCCTGCATTTTTTTTCTAAACACAAATATTTTTTTTATATACAACCCCCTTTTTTTAAACTGTATTTTATTCTTTTTTTTTAATTTTAAGTGTTATATTGTCTCAAGTGTGACAAAAGTTTATGTGGAGATTGATGCAAAACGAGAGCAAAAACGATAATTGTGAAAAAGACTTACGGATTTTGTCTACCATTTTGTACTTGCTTCTTAGAAAATATTTAATAATACATATAAACAAACAAATATTATATACAAATTATATGCAATATTCCCAATATAATTTTTTTAATATAAATAGCTCCATATAAAAACAATAACATCAACAAATATTAAAAATTATAATATAAACAAAGAAATTAAAAGACGTGATAGTTAAACTGTATTTCTGTGCGTCATTTGAAACAATTTATCTTACAATATTTAATAATAAAATTTAATTACAATATAATATGAAAATAATGCTCGGAGGAGAAAATTGTGTTTTATTTAATTGAATAAATTTAAGTTTTTTGAAGGGGGTAGCATTTGTTTAAAAAAATGTAGGAATTTGTAATTAATTAACGAGTTTTCTTAAACATTTGAGTTCATGTTTGGAGGTTTTCAGTTTATCATATTCAACACTGGAAGTCGAATAAATATAAATTGAAAATAGGGAGATTAATAAGATATATCAGATCAAACTTAAAAATATAAATTTTTTAAGAGTTGCTTCGAATTATTTCAAAAAACGAATTAGTTCCTTTGAATTGCTAATTTTAAACATATTCAAATTTTATAACAGCGACATCTATTGTAATTTAATATAGAAAATTTTCCAATTCGAATAAATCATATTAAGGCGAAGTGCTAAATCATTTCGCTTTAATAGCCAGACTGCTTTTAATTTGTGTTTAAAAAAATCTCAAAAAAAAAGATAAAATTTTATAAAAATATATAATAATGCATTACATTTTTTGGAATTATACGTTTCTAATAATAAGAAGGTATGGACAGTACAGAATATCGTGCAGTCATTTATAAAGTGGTTAAAAATTGAAGAATTTATCATATGTAGATAAAATTTAGAAATTTGATGTTTACTAATGTATTACAAGACATTTATTAGGCATTAATACAATACGGAGAGGACGTATTGAATCGACTATCATTTATAGTGGTTAAATCATAACTCCTGTGTAAAAAACCAAATCAGATTTACTACAAATAAATCGCATGCCCCCGATTTTATAAAATTTCCTTTAAACTTTCATCCCATATCTAAAACTGTTTTATATGTTAAGTACAATTAGGGTTAAAAGGTTTAAGATCTTCGTTATCGTTCTTTTGGCGAATTTTTCTTCTTACAAGAATGAAGCCTCAACATTTTCAGTGTGATCAGTCTTTAGATTAGGAATGCCTAAAGGAGGTCTTTAAAATCTTAAAAGATTTGTTGAAAATGCGAGCTATATTCTTCAGAAACTCATGTAACCAGGATCAACAATTTCATATATATTTAATTTCTTATTATTTAATCATTTGTCTAAAGAAATATAAATTTTCTAATAGTTTGTGAAAAATTGATTAACCAAAATTAGTAAAACTGGAAAAAATTGGTTTAGAATAAGGCACATTTTTAAGAAAAACTATTCGATTTTGCGGTTTATAAACTTTAATTGCAACATATTGGAGTCAAGCGGCAAAAGTTTTCTTATATTGTTCATCACCTCCATTATGTATTTGCCATATTTTATCCCATATCTCCAGTGTGAAATCGCTCCCAAATATTTAACTAATTAGGCAGTTAATATGCCAAAATAACCTAAAATACGAGATATGTGCAGGTTACCTTATTTCAGGTAAACTAATTTGTTTTTTGTAAATTATATTATAAATTAAAAAATACTAGAAATTGTCCGTTGATTTGTAATGATAGTTGTTTTTAAATTTTTAATTAAAAAAATGATTCAGATAAAATAAAATTTATTTGTTTTTATTCTTTGAGCTATTTGTAAAAAATTGCTTCAATAGTAGCTTAAAAACAAACTTTTATTACTCCGAAAAAATTTGTTTTATTTTTGTTCGCTTTAAACAAATATAACATTTACAGTTCTTGCTTTGAATATTTAAAGCATTTCCCCTATTAAAACCCGTTGAATTTTAAATTTGTCTTCAACACTGCCGTTTCCCCTCTTAAAAAACCAACTCCGATTAATATGGCAACTTGATAAAACAAAAATTACCACGTGCTAAATTCAGTTTGACATTTCTTTTTAATACAAAAAATTGCGAATTCGCCGCATGAGCAATTGGACAACTTGTCGTTGTTGTTGCACGAAGTATGATGTGGAAAAGCCGCATACACGAATAGCATAACAAAAAAGGAATGTCAAAACATTCCAATTAACAGCAGTAAGCATTCGCTCGTTTATCTTGCGGTCCACGTGAAAAATTCCAATTAAGTTAAAAAAGAAAAAAAAAAGAAAATATACAAGTGAAGTGCTTAACTGAATTGAAAGAAATAAATTACTTAAAGAAAAACCAATTATCTTGAATTTAATAAAAAGTTCAAGATAGAAATTAATTATTAAGATAAAGGAACAAAATTAAATATCAAAATTGTGGTAGTCCCCCACATTAATTTAAATGCTGGGCAACATGTGAGGTTAAAATAGACGACACAAGAAGCCAACAAGCAAAGCAAATTAGAGAGACATTTTTATACAAAAAATACAAAAAAGAAGTAAAACAAAAAGAAGCATACAAAAAGAAAAATATTTTAAAAGATAATAAGCAAAAAACAACCACACAACACACATATACGGCAGACACAGAAAGTGAACACGTTTTTTTTCTTTGACTAACTTCTGTGTGCTGTCTAAAAGAAATAGAAAAAAATTTAAATTATTTTTGCACAAAAAAAATCCTTAAAAATTAAGAATATTAAAGTGTTTTTTTTAAAGAAAAAGTGTTAAATATTACAAAAACTAAAAAATTACACAGAAGTTTTCAATCTAAAACAGGTAATTATAAAAATGTCTGGCTAAATTGTCTCATTTCATCCAAACGAAAGACAAATGTAGGGACGTACGGACAGACAGATTGGGGCAAATGGCGCTTCTTAGGAAAATTGTTTTTGTCTACAATTTTGTGATTAAGTAGTGGGTGTTGTTTTTCTTTTTAATAAATTTAAATGTATGAATAATAGTTTTAATTAAAATTTTGCCAATAAAAAGGAATCGTTAAAAAATTTTGGCTTAATGTCTGTTACATTAAGCGGCAAAGAAATTAAGTGTTAAATAAAATTTTGTTTAAATGCCTAAGGATTTTAAATTATTAAAAGAAAAATATTACATATATAGATTTATTTTAAGTTAAATATATTAAAAATATATAAATCCAGGTTTAGACTAAAAAAAAACATCCTTTGGCCGCCGACTACAAATTTATAAAATTTTTGTAATTAAAAAAAGTTCATTGCTCCATGTAACGGTTTAACGTACAATGTCTACAAACTACCGTTATTATTAAACATATAAATTATTTGCAAATTTTCTTAAATACCACTAAATTATTAACAATTTTTATTGTTAAACTCAACGAAATACAACAAAAATAAATGCAACGTGTCAGTCAGCATTAACAGCAGTCGTAGTTAAATTACTTTTAAAATTTAAGCATTTTTGTTGCTATCTATTAAAAACAACAAAAAAATTGAGATCAAACGTGCAAATACTTTTTAAGTAAATACAAATTTCTAACATCTATTAATATTCTCCTAGTTGATTCTTTACAACTCCCTTTTCAAAACAAATTTAAGTTTGAAATATTTTAGTTTTTTTTCTTTCCTTTCATCTTTAATTAAAATACAAGCAAAAAAAAAAAGCACATGGTATTATTTAGTTTTTCTGTTTTATTTGTTTTTTTTTTTTGTATTGTATTGTATGTACATTTCGTTCGCTTTTTTTCTTCTATATTTTCTATAGTTTCTTTATACAATCATATTCTTTTACCCAATACAACAACAAGAACTAACAAAAATTGAAACACACATGTTGGCCTTAATATTTGTTGTGCATTGTATTGAACTCCATGTTTGTAGTGTTACCAATGACTTCGTTAATAACACTGTTTAAGTGGAAATAATTTGACAATAAATTTGATATTTGTTAAACAAAATATTCGGTTTTGAAACGAAATACTTAAAAAATTGAAATAGTTGCTTTAAGAAGATATATATAATATAATTTATGTTAATATTAATTTCATATTCCAACATAATTAAAATGATTTTTATTACAAACTATAGCAGATAGGGTAACTTTTCTAAACGCTAAATTCTGATGCTCCCTAGATATAAATCACAATCGATATTGGTTTATTTTTGACTGTGATTTATATCCAGGGATTATCAGAAGTTAATGTTTAAAATATTCACGTCCTATTTCAAATATTTTGAAAAATATTTAATTTCATTGTGGATTTTTTATAAAGATAGACCTAAAATAGAATAAAAAATTATATTTTATAGAGTTGTGGAGTTCATGAACGTATTAGTTCAATTGCTAAACTGTGCGATTTACCCAAATGACTTAATAAGTGAATGAGCTACTGAACTAAAATTTTACTAATATGAGCTAAACTGAACACTCACTCAAATGAGCTGATAAACCTATCTCTTATCTGGTAGAAACTGGGGGGCAAATAAAAACCATAACTCAAAACATACCGGAATGGCGTATATTTGTTGAGGCTCTCTGCCTGTTGTAGGAACCCAGGGGACATATATATAACATTTTTAATAAGTCCGTAAATAATAAATTCTATATATAATTCTCTAAATGTCAGAAATTGAATCCATTATGTTCTTCCTCAATCATTATTTTTATTTTCTATTTATTTTTTT
>JACGTJ010003110.1:24657-40013 GCA_014858695.1 Chrysomya rufifacies | reverse complement strand
AAAAAAAAAAAAAAAAGTTTGGCAACATGTTGCAACAATATTTTAAATTCAACTGTAATAATTAAATTTTTCATTTTCGAACAATTAAAATTTATTTAAATAACTTTGCCAACATTTCAGTTCAGTTGGCAAAATGTATGTTAACAACATGCAGCTGCAACATTTTTAAATTAAAATATGTGTTTAGAAGAATAATTCAGAATTAAACGTAAATAAACAATTTTTTAGCAACATTTTCCTTAAAACTCCCAATCATGCATAAAATTGTGAAATATTAATGAAATTTCCGTGATTTGCTAAAAATTTCTAACGGAATTTTATGATTACATACGATTATTTTCAAAATTGTAAAACATTGAATTGAAAATTTTTGTAGATTTTGAACACGTTGCTGGTTTTTAATTTTCTCACTTAGCAACTTGTTTGCTGTAAATTAAATGTTTTTAAACTTCTTATCTCAACTTCTTTGTTAGCAACATTTTGCCATAACTTTACTAGAACATTTTAGATTTTGAACAAATCAGATTCTTCTTTTCACTTTTCATTAATAACATGTTGCAGCTACTTTTCTTAATCAAATAATTTAAGAATGTATTCAAATTTACTTAAATTATTAAGATAGATTCGGAAACTATTAACACATTCTGATATTTGTTTTATGGCAACATGTTGCATACACATTTTTGTAAACCAAATAAATTTAAAAAAAGAAATTGATATGTCATTGTGATTGTTAAAATTTAATAAATCTGTGTTTATGTATGAATTCTATGTTAGCAACATGTTGCTTCAACATTTTTTAAAATATTTTTAATTGCTTAAAATTTTTCATAAAATAGTTGAAGTTTAATTTTTTTTTAATAATTTGCTAAATTTTGAGCTTTTTTTGCAAAATGTTGCGGAAACATTTCGAAAACTATTGAAATTTATCGCAATAAACTTATAAACTAACAAAATTCTTTTGTTAACTTACTTACAATGTGTTCCCGGTGGAATTATTGTAGTTGCAACATATTAGATACCAGAAAGAAACTGAAATAGAAAGAAAAGTTTTTATCAAACTATGTTTTATTTAATTAATGTCTAATTAAAATGTTTTACTTTGGCAACATGTTGCTTATCATTTTAATTACTTTGTATAGCTTTAAATCATGTTCTTTATACTTTATTGCTTCGCCTCTTTAGTCCTTTATAGTCTCGAAAATAAAACCATGTTATTGACCTAAGTCAAGGGCACTGCACTTGTAACAGAAATCCACATTTAAAACTAGTTTTTGCATTATATGTGTTGAAAGAAAAAAAGAAAACCCTTACAAAAGTCTAACACGAGCAAAGAGCAATTTAAGCGAATTTAAAAACAACAAATAACAATATTTAACAAGCCTCTAGTAAACCTGATTCCTTAAACAACAAAAAAACAAAAGAAAAGCATTCCAGGCTTAAAATAAACCACAAAAAGAAAGAACTCACAAAAAAGGAAAAAAAGTTAATATAAAATTGTAAGTCTTGTCTTCACAAACACAACGTGACTTGATTTATATGAAACCAATAAATACAAAAACAATATTTTGTTTTACTTTTTGTGTTTTTTTAATAAAAATTCACTGAAGCATAACATTAAAGCATGGCTAACAAAGTTTTACTTTTATTTTTCAAACTTCATGATTAACTTGATGCTCTGCAACATTTGTTTTTTGTTCTTGCCTCATGAATGATAATAATGATGATGATGATGACGCTAAAGAAGATGATGCAAGTCGTTGACAATATCAAGGTCTTTTAAAAACTGTCTACAGATCTTCGTTTATTTTCTTAATTCTTTTCTTTCCCTTTTTTGTTATTTAAGCAGCCTACAATAATGTTTTATTCGACAAAATAAAATCCCTTTCTTTGTTTTTTTGTTCTTTTGTATATATCTAAAACCCAATAATGACGCACTTAAGTATTTAAAACTCAGACTAAAGGGTTTATTTTTCTACATTTCTTCTGTTCATTCCTTGTATAGCATATGATGATTATTGAGTGTGAGATCATTCATGTTTAGAGTTCATTAACATGTTGATAAATGCAATGCAACATTGTTTTCTGTTTTTTGCATTTTGCCTTAAGTTTATTTATCATAATGTGGTATTATGTTTAAAGCATAACTTTTATACTAACATATAAGAAGATTCCCTTGTATGTAACTTGTGCCCCAGTTCTGTGTATAACTTTTGTTTTTGTTTTATTAAAATATTCCATCATGTTGCTGGCTTTTGAGTGTGTATTTAATTGGCTGCACTACAATTTTTTAGTTAATATTCTTAAGCTTTTGTAAAAGTTTAGTAACTTTTAAGAAAATTATGATTTTTAAAGAATTTTTTAAGTTGGCAACATGTTGCAAACCTTAATAAGTTTCTCCAGCAACATGTTGCAAAGCTTAATATGTTTCACAAAATGTTTCTAAGGTTTTAAATTTAATGTCTAAATATAAACTAATTTTAAATTTCTATATTAGAATCTATTTGGAGTGAATTTTTTTATCCTAGCAACATGTTGCTAAGTAAGATAATGCTTAAAATCATATATTCAATTAATTCTAAAATATTAAATATTAAAAATATGGTCTTAATTTTAAGGATTTTTGTATTTTTCTATAATTTTTAACATATTTTAGAAAAATGTTGCAGCAACATTTGAAAAACATCATTTTTTTTAATAATTAGCAATATTTTAGTTTTCAAAATGATTGTTCTTTTCATTTTGAAAATAATTTAAAAATGTGACAGCAACATGTTGCTGAATATTGTTAGAATTTTCACCTGTTTCTAAATATAAGCCCTTAAAATAGAAAAGAAATACAAGTTTGCTTTTAGTTTGAAAATATTTTGAAAAAATGTTGCAGCAACATGCTGTTTCAAAAGTCTAAAGTAAGCAAATTACTGAACTTTTAATAACATTTCGCAACATACAATATTATCTAAGTATAAATTTTTAAGCAATTTAAAAAAAATAGCAACATGTTGCTAGCAACATATTTGCTTTAAATTATATGTTATAACCATTTGAACTTAAAATTAAGTAAAAATAAGATGTTGTCTTGTTGTTTGAAAATTTTATTTCAAAAATGTTGCGGATACATTTTGATTTTTAAATAGTTCTAAGACATGGTTTTTGCTTTTAACAAATTTGAAAATATTTGAAGCAAAATGTTGCTTAAATATTAATATTATTCACATTTGTGTCTCAAAACGTTATTAAACAGAAAAAAATGTATTTACAACATTCAACAACTGTCATGCAACATGTTGCAGCATCTTTCTTTTTCCCAAAATATCTTTAAAAGCTTATCAAGCAACTTTTAAGGAACCAAAATTTAAATTAAAATATTTACAAATTAAGGAGCCATACTTGAATGTTGCAGCAACATGTTGCACAACAGTTAGTAATAATTTAAAAGACAAATAAGTTTTATAATTGAATAACCTTTTGATGCTAAAAATTAAATTTTCCTGTAATTGTTGAAAATGTTTCCTTTAGGTTTTTAAATAAACATGTTGCTGCAACATATTTTTAAACATTCTGAAACATACGATGTATAAAGTATATTTTAAAGATTTATATTAAAAAAAGCTATCAAATGAAATAAACAATAGTAGTTTTGTATATATTACAGCAACATGTTGCTAAGAGAAATTTAAAGAAGAAAAATATAAAGGTGCAATATTACAAATTAATTTATTTCAATTTATGGGAGTGTATGCAATTTTCTTAAATACAAATAAATTGTATTTAAGCAAAAATGTTTAGACAACATGTTGGGCAACATTTAGAAAGTTTAATCAATTTTATTCGAAAAAAAAAAACTGTAACATTGTTAAATGAAAATTAAAAAAATGGTCATTCTACATGAATTGAAATTAATAAATTATAATTGTTTTAAAAGAATGAACAAAACAATAACTGCTGCTGTTAAAAAATGTTGCAGCAACATGTTGCTACTAAAAATATTTGCTTATTTTGTATGGAAATGTAAAATTTTTGTAATAATGTGTTAAATAACTTTGCTAAAAGTAAATTAATAAATATTTTGTTTCTAGCAACATGTTGCAGATTTATCTGTTTTTTCTTTTGTACATTACATTATTTGTTGTTTTAATAGGAGAGAGAATAATTAGTACGAAAATTACTACATTCATTGATTAAAGTTAATTATTTTACAAATAAATGTTGCCAAGCCTTTGTGTAGCCAATTATACCCTTCATAGTTTACTTTTGGGTTTTTTTTTTATAATAAAATTATTTCTCTTTTTTTATTTTATTTAATAATTGCTTTAGTTTTTTTTTCTTTTCTGCTATTTAATGAATAAAGAATTAAGAATTTTTGTAAAGTTCAAGGTTTTTTTGGGATACATTTTTGTTGTTGTTGTTCATATACAAGTATATTTTTGCTAAGTCTTCTTCTACTTAATGTATATATGGTAAAATGCGTTGTTATTTGTTGTTGTTATTATTATTATCATGTCTGTATAAAAATTCTTAAAATTTGAAATTGAATGTTGCCGTCTGTACTTGTTTATATTTATACGATTTTTTCACTTACTTCAGCAAATATATATATATCTGAAATTTGTGGTGATGCATTGTTGATCAATGGATATTTTGTGATGATTCAATAAATATGATTTTTTTTTCTTTCTGACAAAAAAAAGCATATATGTATATTGTGGTCTGTTTATTGTAAATTGATTTTTTTGATTGTGAAGTAAATTAAGTAAATAAATAATGAAATTTTTAAAAGTTAGGAGAAACAAGTGTGTGAGAAGTTATTTAGAAGTAAAACAACAATGTTGCTAGAATAAAAAAGAAGCTAAAAAATTATATAAAAGAAAAAATTTAAAATTTTAAAATTTTTTCTTTTATGAAAATTATTTAAGATTTTTAAACATTTTGCTAAAAATAATTTACCTAAACATGTTGCTAGCTGCAAAAATGTGGCTGGGAACATGTTGAGAAAACACCCAATTAAAAGAAGAAACCTAAAAGTTAGGGAGAACAAATGTGTGTCATGTAATTTAGAAGTAAAATGACAATGTTGCTAAAGCTACAAGAAATGAGAAACTATATAAATTAAAAGAAAATATTTAAGTTATTTTTATGAAAATTAATTAAAATTTATAAAGAATGTTGCTGAAACTTGTTGAGAAAACACCTTACTAAAAAAAACTTAAAAGCAAGAAGAAATAAGTGTGTGTTTTGAAGTAATTTAGATGTAAAGTAACAATGTTGCTAGAACAAAAAAAAAAAAATAATAAAAAAAACACTATTTTTAATTTGTTTTTATGAAATTCAATAAAATTTTATAAAAAATGTTGCTGAAACATGTTGCTGAAACATGTTGAAAAATAAAACTAACTAAAAAACTTAAAAGCAAGGTGAAACAAGTGTGTGAGAAGTAATTTAGATGTAAAGTAACAATGTTGCTAGAACAAAAAAATAAGAAATTATATAAATGAAAAACAAAACACAATTTTTAAGTTGTTTTTATAAAATTTAATCAAATTTTATAAAAAATGTTGCTGAAACTTGTTACTAAGAAAATGTTGCTGAAACATGCTGAGAAAACACTTAACTAAAAAACTATTTTAAAATGCTTTTAAAAACAATATAACTCCAAAATAATATGATATGTGTAACAATAAGAAAATATTGCTAAACTATGTTGCTGAAACATAATTAAAAACAATAAACTAATGAAATAATGTCCTAGTCGTATATCACTCGAGAACAATTTTGTTTAATTTTTATATTGCATATCAATTTTCATTCTCTAAAATGAAGCTGCAACATTTTTCTTTAAATAACCGAACTTATTTGTTACGATTACTGTTTTCCCATTTAACAACGGAAAAATTATATTTTCCATTTCCATTTAGCTTTCGCACTCATTTCATAAACTTAACAATATTTTTTTTCATCTTTTTGTTTTAATAAAATTATTCAATTAATTTTCCTTCTTCTCCTGGTGAAAGGGTGTTGTAAACATGTTTAGATGGTCCTGCATAAATGCTATTTAGAATTGTAATTACCTACAACTGAAGCAGAGATTGTATGGTAAATGTCTTACTTGGAGCAAAAGAAAGAACACAGTGGTTCCCAACAGTTAAAATTTAAGATTTTATATAGAAAATATATTCTTCAACATTTGCTATTTATTTTAGTTTACTAAACTTTTTAGAAGTTCTTGAATTTTCATAAGTTTTTTTTTGATAATCTTTAGCAACATGTTGCTTAATATAAACAAACAATTTCATTTCAGTTTTGTTAATTTTTGGGTTTTTTAATGTTTAATTTTTACATTTTTCTTTATAATTTCATTTTAGATAAAAATATTTCCTTTACCAACATGTTGTTGCAACATTTTCAATTTTACATCCTATTAGCTATAATAAATGTTTTATATTTTTTATTAAATTTTCTCAAGATAATTATGTATAAAATCTTTTTAAAAAAGTTATAACTTCAGCAACATGTTGCTACATTTAGACCAAATTTCTGTTTTGTACAAGCCATTACATCTTGTGGACTTTAAAACATTTTGCCCAAAAATTTAACTAGTTAATTATAATAAAATGTAACTACATCATGTTGCTGCAACATAATAAAAAATTAAATTTCTTAGAATTTTTCTAAGTCTAAAATAAATGTTATTAGGGAACTATGTTTGGTATTAAACAAATATTTTCCCAGCAACAATGTATGAGCAACATATTTAAATTAGTTCTAAAATAGTTATTGTTTTTCAAATATTCTAACAAACTTCAATTTAAAGCAACAATATTTAAGACACTTTTCAACTACATGTTGCAGCAACTTTACTAAAGGTTTCTTATTTATTTTATATCTTGTTTTTCTTATTTTTCCCTAATTTTTCAATTACTTGAATATAAAAACTAGAATTTCTATTTAAATTACCACTATATTGCAGCAATAGCTATATATACATAGCAACATGTTTCAGCAACTTTTTAGGATTTTTTCAATCCTGCAAATTTTTTATTATTTCTTTATTTTTTTTTTAGTATTTAACTTATATTTTCAATTAATTTTCAATACTAACAACATGCTGCGGCAACATTTTAGTATTTATTTAGTTAGTTATTTAAACAAAATTTATATTTATACCTTTTGTATTTTTCTTAGCAACATGTTGGTTTATTTTGTAGTTTTTAAGTTTATTTTGAAATTATTATCATTTCTTAATGTTTAACTTAATAAAATTTTAGACTATATTTAGCAACATGTTGCAGCAATATTTAGGGATTTATTCTTACTTATTTAGAAGATTTTCTTGCAATTTTCTTTTTTAACATTTAAAAACTTTTTGTTCAGTTTTTGAGGCCCAAATTTCTTATTATTAAACATTGATTTTATTAGCAACATTTTGCAAAATTTAAAAATTTAAAATTTAGTTTTATTTTAGTAATGTTTTCTTTAAATAATTACTAAAAAAATAATTTTTGAATAATTGCTGTAGTAAACTAATGTAATCTACATTTTCTTATTTGCTTAGCAACATGTTGCTGGTTTACTTATATTTAGGAATTTGTAGTTATTTAAATAATTTTCTTACATTTTTTACTTGGTTGTTAACTTAGGGAGTGTTTTGTTGAAGGTATGTTAGCAACATGTTGCAGCAACATAATTTTCTTAGCAAATTTATAAAGACATTTTAAGTTTTTTTTATTTTATTTTTATTTATATAAACTTTAGTTGCTTTTAGCAACATTTTGTTTAAACATTTGAAATTCATTTCACCTTAACTTTTTTTAAGAAATTTAAGATTCCCTGCTTTAAAAACCAAAACACTTTGTAGTAATTTTAATCTTTGTTAGCAACAAAATCATTTTAACTTACTTTATCTTAAATGTATATGGGGTTTTTGAATTCTTAAAAATTGTTCATATACAAGAAGAAAGAAAAAACCAACAACAACTATAACTATAAAATAGTGACATAAAACTGAACTTGAACGTAAAAGTCCTTGGCCTTGTATGTTTATTATTATGGCCTGATAAATGTAGAAATATTTTACTATTTAGACTCTTTCTCTTTCTCCCCCCTAATACACACCCAATCAAATGTAATAGAATCCTTTTAACATTGACAACATCTAACTCAGCAACATCCTCTCGGCTAAAATATTTTGTTAGAAAAATATTTTCAAAAATTACAAGGAGAATTTATGGCGGCAGTAGGTAGGAAAAATATAGGTTGGTATCATCTTTTCGATAATATGAAACTCATTTTACCGGATTCGACCATGAACAAGTATACTAAAGAGAGAGAGTAACGAAAAACAATGTCACAACCTTAAAACTACTGAAATATATGATATAAATAGAGAATGATAAAGAAAGTTTAAAAAGCGAAGAGAGGGTAGGCACCCTTTTTTTTGTTTTGCCCACCCCATTCAATGACCTTCAGTTTTCTGTAAGATTATTACTTTGCAACAAGGAGGCTGTTAGTTTATAAAATTTGTAAAATTTAAAGAGAATTATAAACAAAATGCTCTTTTTTGTTTCTGGTAATAGAAATATTTAAGAGAATTTAAGAGTATTTTTGTATAGCCACAAATTTTACGTTTAATGACTGACATTGAACATGAAAATTTTGTAATTTTGTCTTGTCTTTTGCATTTCTTTCTTTTTTCATTTTGGCATTGAAAAATTTGCATTATTTTAGAAGCAGAAACAAAATTGTCAGTTTCTTTTAGTTAACTAAGAATTTCATTTTCTTTTAGTATATTAAAAAAAAACGTCACGTTTTTTTCTTTAAGAATCAAAATTGTGAAATCAAAAAGCCCACGTTTTTTGTTTAAATGAAATTGTAACCCTGCTACTTGCTGCTGCTGCTATTGCCAATGCAATTGCTGCTGCACATTTTTTTTAGTTATTGAAGGCGAAGGTTGTTTTAGGTCAAGGTCAGTACAAAACTTAACATTCTTAAAAAACAACTACATAAAAACTGAAAAGAAGAAATTATGTAGGTAAAAATTTAAAATAAGTTTCTAAAAACAAACTGCTAAACTGGGCAAATGAACGAAGAAAGAGTAGGGAATCTCAATTCAAAGGACCTTAAAGGCAATTGATTGTAAATTTACTAGTAAATTGTATTAAGAAGAAATCGAATATAAGACAATTTTAAAGGAAATACATTTAAAATATAAATTTATAGCAAAAATATTACAGGATATTAAAGAAAAATGTTAAAAAGCAACATGTTGCTAAAACCTATAAGCTATAAAAATGCACAAGAATCACAAGAAATAAGTTTAAGTATATTCAATAAATTCCTAAAAATATTAAAAGAAAATTAATTTTTAAACATTTTAAACTTTCAGCAACATGTTGCTGCAACATTTTAAACAAAAGCAACATGTTGCGGAAACATTTTCAAAACAAAATATTCTATTAAGAACAAATGGCTATAAGAAGATGAAGTAGATTTAAGAGTTTAATTAAGACACTACTAATAAAACACGTTAAGCAACATATTGCTGCAACATATAAAACAAAAATAATATATTGCTGCAACATTTCAACAACAGTAACAAAAAATAAACAACATTATTTCCAAATAAAGCTTAAAGAAACATAAAAATAATAATTTTATAAATGTTTTTTTAAAACTTCAAAACTTTTAAGATAATGTTGCTTAATGTTTACAGCATGTTGCAGCAACATCTGAGTAAAACAACATGTTAAAAAACATAATACTAAAACATAGAAAACTAAAGCCATTATTTGTGTTGAATAAAAGTAAAAATTTTCCAAATTTTTTAAAAGTTTAAAACTACCTCCAATTTCTTGTAGCAACATATAAAATTCAATAGCAACATAAGGCAGCAACATTTTAACTTTTCTTAATTAAACAATAAACGGTTTTCTTAAAAGCATGTTGTTAAGGAAATGTTACAACAAATCAATATAGCACCATGTTGCTAGAGATTTTAAAACAAATCTTTTAAATACATGAATTACAAATGAATCTAATTTTTCTACATCTTGTTTACACGTTCGAAAAGACATTAGCCGATTTAATCTTATTCGAATAGAAATGTTTGGATAATAAAATAATTCGAATAAAACTTATTCGGTTATTCGAATAATGAAAAACTAAGATTTTTTAATGTCTTTATACTATCATTGAATAGAATTTATTTTATTAAGAATCATTTGAGTACATTTTAATCGATTATAAATTATTCGAAAATATATTATACGCATATAAATTATTCAATTATAGAAATAACTCACAAATTAATTGTGCAAACAATTGAAAACTTTTTATAAATAAATGCATAAAAACAAAATCGATTATTCGAATAATTCATTATAATAACACAGAGTCATATCATTTCAATTCGGTTACATTTCTTCACTATTTCTTGCGAAAAAATTGATGAATTTTCACTATCCGCATTAAAAAATTATTCGATTAATCGCAATAAAAAATTTAATATTATCAATTTTTCTTTTAATTTTAATTATTTTGTTTGGTTTCGGTTGTATGTTAACGATTATTTAGAACTATTTAAAGTTATTCGTTTAAAATTTTTTTTCGAATAAAAAAAAAAAATATTTAAATAATTTATTGTAAAATTTAAAGAAGTTTGTTATTTAACTCAAAATAATATAAATTTCGTTTATAAATATAAAACGATTGCAGAATAGTCGATTACATTTTATTCGAATAATTTTTGAAAATTTATTTTGTTTTTTTTTTCATATTCGGTTTTTAAAAAAGTCTATATTTTTTCTGTTTTCTTTCCATAATGTGCAACGATTAAAAATTATTCGATTAAGTTTTATTCGTTTTATAATTGTTTAAATAATTAATTTTTCCATAATTTTTATATCTGTTTAGCATTAATTATTAATTAATTTTATTTAACGAATTTTTTAACGAAAAATTATTCGATTACTTTAAATTCATTATTCGATTACTTTAAATTCATCTAAGTTTTCAGAATTTATATTTGTTTACAAATTTACATTTTTAATCAATTATTAAAATTATTCGGTAAACGACATTTTTTATGTCTCTTAGCATTATTTTTAAAGAATAAAAGTTATTCGTTTAAATTTTATTCGTTTTATTTTTTAGTTTATTATTTCTTTGCTTTTTAATAATGTATTTAGTTTAGTTTTTTTTATATTCTGGTATTAATTTCAACGAATAAAAATTAATCGATTATTCTGTTATTCGTTATATTTTTCTAAATGTTTTAATTTTTTGGTTTATTAATGTTGTTAGAGATAATTAATTAAGATTGATTTTTGTATTTTAGCATTTTTTGTAACGAATCAAAATTTAATCGATTAATTTTTATTCGTTAAATTTTTTTTTTCTTTATTTTAATTTTAAAATTATTATTAAATTAATAAAAAGGCCAGCTGTTTCTTAAAAATATTGAAAAGTTATGCTATAAAATTAAACGAATAAAATTTATTCGTTAAAATTTTCTTTATCTTTTGAAGCTCTTGACTAAAATATATGAATTATTTTTATATATTTTATTATTATTTAAGGAAATTTTAGTTTAATTAACATTTTTAATCAATTATTAAAATTATTCGGTTAACGAAATTTTTTATGTCTCCTAGCATTATTTTTAACGAATAAAAGTTATTCGATTAAATTTTATTCGTTTTATTTTTTAGTTATTATTTCTTTGCTTTTTAATAATGTATTTAGTTTAATTTTTTATTTTCTGGTATTAATTTCAACGAATAAAATTTAATCGATTAATTTTTTATTCGTTATATTTTTCTAAATGTTTTAATTTTTTGGTTTATTAATGTTGTTAGAGATAATTAAGATTGATTTTTGTATTTTAGCATTTTTTGTAACGAATCAAAATTTAATCGATTAATTTTTATTCGATTATTTTTATTTTTTTTTTTTTAATTTTAGAATTATTAATAAATTAATAAAATGGTCTACTGTTTCTTAAAAATATTGAAACGTTATGCTATAAAATGAAACGAATAAAATTTATTCGTTAAAATTTTCTTTATCTTTTAAAGCTCTTGACTATTATTTAAGGAAATTTTAGTTTAATTAACATTTCTAATCAGTTATTAAAATTATTCGGTTAACGAAATTTTTATGTCCTCTAGCATTATTTTTAACGAATAAAAGTTATTCGTTTTATTTTTTAGTTTATTATTATTTCTTTGCTTTTTAATAATGTATTTAATTCAATTTTTTATTTTCTGGTATTAATTTCAACGAATAAAAATTAATCGATTAATTTTTTATTCGTTATATTTTTCAAAATTTTTTCGTTTTCTTATTTCTTATTATTAATTTTTATATTTTAGCATTTTTTTGTAACGAATCAAAAATTAATCGATTAATTTTTATTCGATTATTTTTTATTTTAATTTTAAAATTATAAAATGGTCAGCTGTTTCTTAAAAATATTGAAAAGTTATGCTATAAAATGAAACGAATAAAATTTATTCGTTAAAATTTTCTTTATCTTTTGAAGCTCTTGACTAAAATATATGAATTATTTTTATATATTTTATTATTATTTAAGGAAATTTTAGTTTAATTAATTATTGCCATCAGGAAATTTTTATTTTATAGTATTTTTGGTTGTTGATGTTGTTGTTGTTGTTGATTTTATTAGCGTTGGCAGAGCTGAAATATTCTCATTCTATACAAATGGGCTACAGTATATTTTTATAATTTTTCTTAAGGTCATTGCTATTGACGTAGTATTTTTTTTTTCATGTTTTTGTTGTTATTTACAGTTTTTATACAGTTGTTGTGTTGTTGTATTTATTGTTGTTTTTACAAGTTTGTTTTAATTCCTATTTTGATTTTGTTTGCTAAATGCAACACAGTCGGCAAAATGCCAAGTTTTTTTTTTATATTCAGAATAATCAAACAAAAAAAATGTTGCTTTTTAGCAAAACTATAAATTTTGAAATGGAGGGGATGGGGAAGGGGGTAAATTTGTAAAGGGTTGTTTAATTAGTGTAACATTTTTCTTTAAATTCTATTACAAATTTTCTATATTTCAAAGGTCATTTATTAATTAGTCTTTTTGATTTTTTCTCTATTTCTGTTTTTTCTTTCTTTTCATTTAAATATCAAATTTGTTTGCTTTATTTAAAATGCATTTAAACAAACAAGGAAATTTTTTCAAAACGACCTTGAATTTGAATTTAAAAAGTGTAATAGTAAAATGAAAAAATATAAATTGTATTTGAAAATTGTGTTTGCAAATATTGATGAAAGTGAAAAGAGTTGAATGTAATCAGGAAATGTTTTTGTGTGAGTATGTGTGTCTGTGTGTGCGTTGGCATTCATTTAAAATAAATATATTCTTGCAATATTGTTAAGGTGTTAGAAAATTCAATAAAAATTTGTTTCTTTTCAAAAATTTTCTTAAGAAAAATTATTCGAATAATTTTTATTCGTTTTATTTTTTGGAAAATTTATTACGATTTTTACTTTCCTGTCATGTTTTATAAATAATTAAGTTTATTTTTTACATTTTACCTATATTGGCAACGAATAAAATTTATTCGATTAATTTTTACTCGATTTCTTTTTTTTGCAAAATGTTAAATTTTTACGTTTCTTCAAAATTTAAATAATTTTTGCACTAAAAATTTATTCCAATATATTTTGTTTAATTTATTACGATTTTTTGTATTAATAATTAAGTTAATTTTTTACATGTTGCCTTTATTTGCAACGAATAATAGTTATTCGATTATTTTTTATTCGTTTTTTTTTGGCAAAATGTTAAATTTTTATTTTTCTTCAAAATTTAAAAAAGTTTTGTAATAAAAATTTAATCGAATAATTTTTATTCGTTTTATTTTTTGTAATAAAAATTTAATCGAATTTTTGTAATAAAAATTTAATCCAATAATTTTTATTCGTTTTATTTTTTGAAAATTTATTACGACTTTTGTTTTTTGTTGTATGTTGTATAAATAATTTTTATGTTTTATGTTGTATAAATAATTAAGTCTATTTTTACCTATATTGGCAACGAATAGAAGTTAATCGATTAATTTTTATTCGTTTTTTTTTTTGCAAAATATTAAATTTTTATGTTTGTTTGTTGTAAATTTAAATTAATAATTATTTATAACTGTTTTGTCATTATTTCAAACGAATAAAAGTTATTCGATTAATTTTTATTTGTTTTATTTTTGCAAAAAAAAAAATAATATTTTTACTTTAAATAGTTAGTTAAATTTTTAATTTTGATTTCTTGAATTATTCGATTAATTTTTATACGTTTTGTCATTTTTTTTATTGTTCAATAATTTTTTTATTTTACTAAAGTTTTTGGAAGAAAAAATTCTTTATTTTTTTAATCTTATTCATGTTTCAGTTGATTTTTTTATTCATGTCTACTTTTTTTATTAATTGAAAAAAAAAATATATTCGATTAATTTTTATTCGTTTTATTTTTAAAATTTTATTACGATTTTTATTTTTTGCTTATTACAAATACCATAATTATTTAGTGTAATTAACTTTTTGTGTTTTGCAAGTATTTGCAACGAATAATATGTATTCGATTAAATTTTATTCGTTTTGTTTTAACGCATATTATATTTATGTTTTTTTTTTAATGGTAATGAATTATTTGGTTTGATTACTATGTTTTTGGCATAATTTGCAGCGAATAAAAATAATTCGATTAACTTTTATTCGTTTTATTTATTTATTTTTTTTATTTTTATTTTCTCATAAGCTTTATTTTACTTAATAACGTTTAAAATATTTTTTTCTTTTTTTTGCAATTTTGTCATTGTTTGCAACGAATAACAATTATTCGATTAATTTTTATTCGTTTAATTTTTTAGAAAAATTATTATTTCTTTATTATTTATTAAATTTTATTTATATTATTAGCAAATATTAGGAATAAAAATTATTCGATTAATTTTTATTCGTTGTATTTTTTATTTTATTTATTTTTAAATAATTTTCTTTAAAATTTAATTTAAGTAAAATACTCATTTTGTTTTACAATTTCCTTTAATTTATTATATATTTACTTGAATTTATTACATATAAATTCTTTCTTAATTTTATAGGCGTATGATTGATATGATTTCCTTTAATTTCATTAACAATCATACGCATCGTATACCCTTTTCCTTAAAATGTTTCCCCTTTTCTAAAGTCGGTGTATTTTAGCCTGAAAACTATTTGATATTCAAAAAAAGTAACAAAATTCATTGAATTTTGTTTTCCCTACTAAATATTAAAGCACAACAAAAATAACAACAACATTAATTACTCAGTATATGAACAAAAAAAAAAAAAAA
>JACGTJ010003110.1:0-10229 GCA_014858695.1 Chrysomya rufifacies | reverse complement strand
AACTGAACTAGAACTAAACTAGAACTGAACCTGAACTGAATTAAAAAGAACTAGAACAGAACCAAAAATGAACTAGAATTGAATAAGAACTGAACTAGAAATAACTAAGAACTGAATTAGAACAGAAAAAACAGAACCAGAACTTGAACTGATTAAAAAATCTACCTGGCGCAATCTGATATTTATGCCTGGTCTTTGCTTTTCAAAATATTTTATATTACTTTTGAATTCGGGCTCCATCTATTGCTTCAAAATTTCGCTCATAAGGGTTTTCTGTATTTATACACACACACACATCTATACAAATAATTTTAAGTTTATTTGTATATTTTTTTTTACAAATTTACTTTTTTTAGTTTGTTTAACATTACTTTCATAATAGATTTTTTAAATTATTTGTTAGCAATGCAATAATACTGTTGCCTGTGATTCCAATGAAATAATTTTTAATTCGATCTCTTAAAATTTTAAATTTTCAATATTTTTATTTAAGAATTTTGCATATAAATAAAATTTATTTGAAGGACGGCATTATCTGTAACATTATTTGTAACATTCTGTTACGGACAATGGCGACCATTTTTTACAAAAACAAAATACTGCCTCATAAAACTTACCTTTTCTTAAACTCCCAATGTGCAGCAAAAATCACTTCACTTAAAAAAATAAAACATAATATAGATGGTTTTTGTTAAAAATTTTACATTTTCTAAATTTTTAGTATGTATTTTATTTATTTCACATATTTTCTTTTCACTTAACTTTAACATTTAATTACCGAAATGTATCAACTTTTAACAATTCAAGATTTTTCCTTAAGTTGTTTTTTAACACAGAAATTATCCACAAAACGGAAAGATTTTTATTTAGATTTCATGTTCCTGTTAATCTTTGAAATGTTTTTTATATATTTTACAAATTTTTTTACTTGAAAACTAAAGTCTACTTATTTAATTTTATAAATTAAAATGAATTCACAAATTTTTACACACTACCGAACGAAATACAAAAGGAACTAACAAAATACCGCTACTTTTTAACAGGCTGTTACAAATAATAACAAAATTATGCAAAAAAACAGCTGTTATCTTTCAATAAGTTAGTGCGTCGGCATGTGCAAATGAAAAAGAAAAACAACTAGACAACAAGAACAAGCATTTGAATAATCAAAACAAAACAAGTAAATTTCTTTACTATAAACGTTTTTAAACGTGTTTTTTATAAAATTTTTTTTTGAAAACTTTACAATTAACTAAAAAATGCATTTAAATTTACAATTTTTGTGTAATTTTAATCAACAAATAGATTTAAAAGGTTTGTTATTTAAAAACTTCTAAGTAAACCATTTAAAATAATAAAAAATTTCTTCTTTAGACATTAAGAGTGAATCACTACAACGTGTTTGGTCCGGTGAATGGAATGTGACAGATCTTAAGGAATTATTAAACAAATGGTTAGCAAAAAAGGACAACCAGTCTACCTTTAGTGAACAAGAAATTGAGGATTTTTTAAGTCTAACTATAGAATTGTTGTTGCTTTTTGCTCAATATAATTTTACTGGCCCCTTTGATGATCTAAAAGAATTTCAAGATTTTATTAAAGAACATCTCTCACATGTTGGTGATCCTTTTGATAAACTTAAGGAAAATGGTGAAGAAATTAATCCTAATGTGGTTTTGGGTGAATTTCTGTTGTTAGCTAAGGAAATTTTAAAGATTTTACTAAAGCACGATGAAGAATGTTTGGTAAGTTGAATAAAAAGAGAGATAAGTAAGGCTAACCAAGCGTTTTTATTTTAAGACTTTTTTGCAGAAAATCGTGAAATTTTCATCGAAATTATAATTTTTATAAAAAATTAACTGATTACACTTTTGCTTTAGTTATAGTTAAATTTTTTTAGTACTAGTTCAGCTTTAGTTTACTTCTTGTTTAGCTCTAGCTCAGTTCTAGTTTAAGTGTTCTTGTTGCTCAGTTCTAGTTCCAGTTTATAGTTAAATTCAAGGTTAGTTATAGTTCCAGTTCAGTTATAATTCATTTCTAATTTATAGTTAATATCTATAGTCAGTTTAGTTCTAGTTCAGTACAATTTTAGTTCAATTCTATTCATTTCAAAATCTGATCTGATTTATTTTTAGTTCAGTTCTAATTTAGTTCTGGTTCAGTTCTATTTCAGTTCTAGTTTATTTCTAGTTCAATTCTAGTTGAGTCCTAGACAAGTTCTACCCTAATTCTAGTTTTATTCTGGATTAGTTCCAGTTCACTTCTGATAGAGTACTAAGTAATATAAGTACAGTTCTAGATCAGTTCTAAATCAGCTCCCGTTCATTATAATTGAGTTTTAACTCTGATGTAGTTAAATTTTATTGCAAATCTAAATCAGTTACAATTAAGTTTTAGCTCAGTCTCTAATTACAAGTTAAAGACTATTGGGATTGAAGCTAATCATATAAAAATTTACCAGATTTTTGAACTTTATTGATAGTTTTATGCAACATCTTAAACAGAATATATGTTTCATTAAATATAAAAATAACAGAAATTATGAAAAAATTCTCAATTTGTTTAGTTTAAAATCTTTTTCCAGAAACATTAATTAAAAATTCTTTATCTTATTTGCCATATTCCTTCCACCCAGGTCCTTCGCTGGTGGCATTTGCGTTATTTATGCTTACACCAACACTGCATCGACGAACTTACCGCTGATCTTTGGTCTTTAGTTAAAAAAGAAGCTGAATGGTTGTTGCTTCAAATACCCCAATTGCAAAATAAAGAATATGAATCATTACTATATTTAGAAATAGCCAATGCATATCTGCAATATCATCGTGGAGAAAAATGTAATGAAATTTTAAATGCTCTTTGCGAACATCTCAATGTTAAACTAAATGTTGAGGGTTTATTGGGGGTGCGTACAAAATTTCAGCAAAAACCTTTGCCTCAACTGTGCTTAAAAGTAGAACAACCGGAGGATTTACAGTTACCCGCTGCCAAATTGACGAATGGTGATATAGAGATACCAAAACTTTTGCTTTTAGAAGATGATACACGACTAGAGAGAATACGTTTTATTGAAGAGAAAGATAATGATGTAATGACTTTACCTAGTGTTTTGCAAGCTTTAGTATTAACAAAAGTGTATGTTTAAGGATAAACAAATTAAGATTTTTATTTTAATATTTTTTGTTACTTTTCTCAGGCGCCAGTTGAAACGTTCCCAACCTAAAGATCGCTTGGCCGATGAAGAATTGGAACCTTATACCCAAACTTTACTATATCAAGAACACGGACCTCTGCAAGTTAGACAGTCTGCTTTGCTGCTAAATTGTGTGCAAGAATCCCAACATCGTCGCACGGTCGAAAGAAGTTGGAAACAATGCGAGGAAGCAGTCAAATTACTTTCCGAACATGTTTATTCTGTTAAGGAAAGATTTTCTTATGCTTTTGCTGCCTTCCTGCAACCTAAATGGCAAGTGCAAGCCCAACTATGTGAACTTCTGCTCTCTTTGGGTATGATTAAAACTGCTTTAGATATTTATCTTAAAATACAAAATTGGGAGCAAGTTATTTATTGTTATGCCGCTCTGGAGCTCAGACATAAAGCAGCGGAAATTATACAACAAGAATTGGATAAGAAACCTACGGTTTTGCTTTATTGTCTCTTGGGAGATGCTACCGATAATCCAGATTGTTATGAGACGGCTTGGGAATTTTCTAAACATACTAGTGGCAAAGCTAAGGCACATTGGGGTAACTATTTCTTTGGTCACAAGAAATATGAGGAAGCCATACAGCATTATGAAAAATCGGTAGAAATAAATTCTTTGCAAGAGAAAATCTGGTTGCGTTTAGGTTATGCTGCCATAATGTTGGAAAAATGGCAGTTGGCTGTGCATGCTTATATTACTTACACCCATTTGGAACCTTTGGGTTTTGAGTCTTGGAATAATTTAGCTAAAGCTTTAATAAAATTAGGAGATAAACAGCGAGCTCATAAGGTTTTGGCAGAATCCTTAAAATGTAATTACTCCAATTGGAAGGTATGGGAAAACTTTATGGTTGTTTCCGTGGACACGGGACACTTTGAAGATGCCATGAATGCTTACAATAGACTATCAGAATTGAAGACTCATTATCTAGATTTGGAAGTTCTATGCATTACTATTACGGCCATAGCAGAAGGTAAACCAGATGCTAAAGGTCAGACACCCGAACGTTTACTTAAGAAAGCTACTGCTCTCATGGGTCACCAGTGTGTAAAACATGGCTCAGAACCTAAAGTATGGGAACTGGCGGCCCTATTGGCACCTACGCCTCTGAAGAAAGCCGAAAAATTAGTTAAGGCTTTTAGATCTTACACAGCCAAAGAATTGGTATGGTCTACTAAACAACCTTTTGCTCAGAGGGCTTTAGAATTGTGTGTGGAACTAAGTGAAAGGTCTTTGGAAGCTATTAGTCAGCATAATGAAGATGAAAGTGAGGTTATGATAACTTCACAACTAAATTCCGCCAGATTGGCCGATCAAGCTTGTATAAGAGCTGTGGAAAAGGAAACCATACAGTTTCCAGAAAATGAAGAGCTATTGAAAAGAGTTAAGGCTCTGCTGGAAGAAATGACCACACATGTAAAACAAAGAATGGGCGCGTAAGAAAACAATAAAATTAAATTGATTGAAAAATATTAACGAATTTTTGTGTAACTCAAATGTAATTCAAATTTCATTTACCAACCAGTAATCCATTTTTATTCTCAATAAATATATTCTCAAAAAAATAATAACAGTTATGTTAATGTGTATTTCAAATTTAATACAAATTCAGTTTAGTGGTTATCAATACCCTAACACTTTGATCGAATGCGCCACATACAGCCAGGCCCATTTTGTCTGGATGCCAATCAAAACAATGAACCGGTTGGGTGGATAATGTAGTAGCATGTAACATATGTAAAGTACCACAAACACCTTCATTATAACCTTCAGCACCTTCTTTCAACCTCTTCTCAGGATATTCATAATTCCATAAACGCAAAGAACCCGTACCACCACAGGTCACAAATATATCACGATTTTGTGGTAAATGTTTAGCACACCATACAGTAGCTTTGGGACCAGTTATCACACCATTTGAACCCACTGAACGGCCAGCGTTACGTTCTTCTAAACACGTGAAACCTTTAGAAGGATGTTGGGTTCTCATATCGTAAACTAAAAGGCCTCCCTCCAAAGTGGTTATAACCATTTTATTCATAGGTATGTCCTTGCGATCAAATTCTATGCCACAAATGCCATTTTTAAGAGAAGTCTCCCAGCGTACACAAAGTTGTCTTAAATCAAAAAGCTTTAAATCACCATTATCATAACCCGCCGCCACACAACGTTCTTCATTATTAAAACTATCACCAAAAGCTACAGCCCAGCAATCTCTTTTGGCATTAAGAGAGCTGTCAGAGCCAACAGGAGTATCGGGAGTCATATCAACTACTGGAGCATTACCCTGCCTTATATCCCAAACTTTAACAGAACCATCACGACTACCGGTGACAATTTCCGGGGCTCCACAATCCACTTGTTTGCCACCCACTGCATCTAAACAATTAATAATAGAAGAATGAGCCTCCACATTATAAACAGGTATATCGGGTCGTTCTAAGTCTCTGTAAAATTAAAGAAAATTTGAAATCTCTGTTAACTGCTACGAAAAAAAGCAAACTTACAAAACCTGTAATCTTCCCTGGAAATCTCCTATAGCCATATGTCTATTACGCAAAGATGAAGCTCCAAAAGAACCACATTTAAAAGCCGATTTCTTTTCTATTGTCTTAACCTTTTCCATTTTATTCTCGTTTAACTCATAAATTTCCAATATCCCTTGGCTGTTGGGTTTTGAACCCAACACTACGAATTTGGCCGAACATGGAATCCATTTAGTGTCATACACTGTATAATTGACAGATTGATTAAGATGCTCGATCATTTGTGGTTTATCCATAATGGAAATTTAATTTATTTGTTTATTGCTTATGAATGATGAAATTATTTTGTTCTTTTTGGAATTGAATTCGAATTAATAGAACTTGTTTACCGGTTGCTAAGATATTTCCTATCAGGTACTTGCTGCATGTTTATCAATAATAAACAAATTTGACAGTTAGCAAAAAACAGCTGTCTTCGTTGCCTATTGACAGCACTTTGATAAAGTTGCCAGAAATATAAAAAATGTTTTTTTAAAGCAAAATTTAGGTGATCAACAATTCCAACTAGTTTTGCTCTCTCTCTCTCTCTTCAGTTAAGCAAGATTTTTTTAAATTTAACCAAAATATAGCTAATTAGGTTTTTCTTTCAAAATTCGGACTAATTTAAGGAAATCTGAATGTTTACAGATTCCTACTATTTTCGCTCTAATTCTTGATTTAATCAGGATATAAGCAATTTAAGTTTTTCAAATAAAAATAAATTTTTTTGAAAACAATTTGAACGAACAGAGATTTAAGGCATATTTTCAGGATGGAGAGATACATTTCATCAAGCTATGAGTGTTTTAAGTTCTTCAAGAGGAAAATCGACTTTTTTTTATCAAAAATTTTGTGATCATAGATTTTTCCTCTTTTTGCCTTAAAACTTCATTCAACCAATTTATGAGTAATTTTAAGTTTTTTCTATAAAAAATCGAATTTTTTAAGAAAATTTGAGTGATCACAAATTTTAAGTATTTTTGCTCTTATTCATTATTTAACCGAGAGCAATTTAAATTTTTTTCATTTAAAAGTTGAATGATCATACATTTTAACTATTTTTGTTTTTCATTTTAGAGGTCACAATGAACATTTGGCAAGATTTCATTTAACAAGATATAAGCAGTTTTGACTTTTTTGTATAAAAACCGAGTTTTAATGCAAATTTGTTTTTGCTCTAACTTTTTATTTAAGCAAGCTATAAAAAATTCAAGTTGATATGAAATTTGACGTTTTTAGGAAAATTTAGGTGATCATAGATTTCAACTCTTCATTTAATTAAAATATGAGCATTTATAAGTTTTCTATTAAAAATTCGTGTTTTTGAAGATAATTTTATTTTCTTAAAAAAATTTAGATGACTCGTCACTTAGAAATGATATTAGCGATTTAAAATTTTTCACATTTTTAGAACATTTTAACGTTTTTCATATAAAATTCGATTATTTGATGCAAATTTTGTGTGATTTTGACTAATTTTGCTTTAAGTCTTCACTTGAACAAGTTAAAATCTTCTATTTTTTATATAAAATTCGATTATTTGGAAAATATATGTGCGATCATAGATTTTAGTTGAATTTTTATTTATTTGTTAATTAAGTTTGAAGTTTTCCATATAAAAATCGAATTTTTGATTAGGGGTTTCACAAAGTTTATCTGTTTAACCTGTCTGTACCTTATCTAAAATATATAACATTATTTTATAATTACTCGACTATATATGATCTAATTTTTCATTTAATCAAGATTTAAATTTATATTTTCCAAAACAAAATCGAAATTCTTACTTTATAGGTAATTTTTAAAATTTCCTTTTAAATTGATGCAATTTTTCCGTTAGTAATGCTTAAATATTAAAAAACATTAACAAAATCCTTTTATTATTAAATAAAATCCTTAAATATTAAAAAAACATTAAGAAAGTGCTTAAATTCATTAAATGTAATGAGTTTCAAGTTATTTCTGTAATACCCTGTTATTTGAAGTTTAGAGTTTTCCATATAAAAATCAAATTTTTGATTAGGTATTTCACAAATTTTATAATTACATATAAAATTCGAATAGTTATGCTTTAATTCCGCATTTAATCAAGATTTAAATTTATATTTTCCAAAACAAAATCGAAATTCTTTACTTTATAGGTAATTTTTGAAAATTTCTCTTTAAATATTTGTAGATTTTCCATCAAATTTTTGTTAAAATATTAAATAAAATCCTTAGATATTAAAAAATATTAACAAAAACCTTTTATTATTAAATAAAATCCTTAAATATAAAAAACATTAACAATATCCTTAAATTCTTTAAATTTAATAAGTTTCAAGTGATTTCTATAACACCCTGTTATTTGCCAAATGAATTTAACAGTTGGCAGCTTTTTATAACAGTGGCAACTTTTCTTTTAATATACAACTCTTTTGACACTCTCTTGTTTAGTAAACAGCTGTTAAATTGTCAGTAGTTTTTTAGTGTTTGCAAAGTGCGAAACGGAAATGGAATAAACGCAAAAATTAAAAAGAATGTTATATTGTTGATGAAAATTTAAAAGAAAGAAAAAATATTAATTAAATTATAATTTGCAAAAGAAAAAAAGTGAGCTAAATAAAGTTAAAATAATCGAAAAAGTGTTTTGAAAACATAATTTAAAGTTATTTTGTGTAGAAAATAACAACAATTACTTTGTTGGAGTAATTTCTGTTTAATTAATAAATTTGTTGTTGTGTTTTTGGTGGGTGAAGAGGGGCTTTTATGTATGTAGTGGTCTAATTGTGTTTATGTGTTATAATGAGTCTATTTTGCTTCCGTTAAACAGTAATAATTTGTTTTTTTGGTTTTGCCTTCTTTTAGTTAAACGTTTAGCAGGTCAGTCTGAGTCCAAACATTTAAGTTAATAGAACAAAAGAAAAGTGTCGGAATTTGTGTTAAAAAGAGTAAATTTGTAGGTTTAGTTCTTTTTTTCAATGAATTATAATTAAATACTTATGGTTTTAAGAAGAAATAAAGAAAAACGTTTTTATTTAGCAAACAAAAAGAAAAAGCCCACCAAGTGTTTACCATTGAGAGAGCAAGAGTGGGATTAAGAGAGTGTGTTTCGTTTTGTTAGTGGGGGAATTTTGTTTTTGTTTGTAGTGAGATTTTTTCGCGTGTTCTAAGTTAATCGTCATTAACCTACAATTATAATAAGCAACAATAAAACAAAAATTTATAAATAACAAAAACAAAAATTATAAAAGTCTAACAAGTTTATACCAAAAAAGAAGAAGAAGCAGCAGAATATCAGCAACCAAAATCACAAACGTTAATAGAATAATAAAATTAAATTATTCACAAAAAAAATTCTTGTGGATTTTTTTTGTTTAAGGAAAAATACCAATTTTATTGGCAACAGGCATAAAATTAAAATTCAAATTAAAAAAATAAAACAACAACAAGCATAAATATAATATATATAAAACAAAAACAAAATTTCTTTTTTCTTTTACTCTGTTGTTCACTCTTTCTACATTATTATCTTTAATAATCATGATCATCATGATAATAATGATGATGACTACCTAGCAAATCATATAATAATAACAACAACAACAACTAACTAAACAACAAACACTAAAAATTAAAACAAAAGAAACGAAATTACTGTAAAAAAACAACAAAAAACTAAAGAAATAATCAAGAAAAACAAAAACAACAATAATAAAAACAGCAAACTCATCATCTTTTAACATCGAAGCAATAAGAAATAAATAATAAAAATAAAATATAACAAAAAAACAAAAAAAAATCTTTATACACACATGTTGTATATAGATTTTTTTCTAAATAAAAAAAAAATTGTGATATTTAACTAATACAACAAAAACAACTTTTATTTTGATACAGCCACAACAAATACAACAACGTTTACTTAACAACCAAAACAACAATTTAAACAAATCAATTTGTTTAAACAACGAACAAAATCAACAAATATAAGGTAACATTGAATTTAAAAAAATAATAATAAAAATCCAGTTTTTTTTAAACATAATTTTACATAATTAAAAATTTTAAAATTTAAAAAATTCCCCTAAATTAAGGAAATATATATAAAATATTCGCCAAAGCACAATTCAGCTAAGAAATCTTCTTTTAATATTAATTCAGCTAAGTATATTTCGTGTGAAATCAGTAATTTCATGATTCAGCTAAGATTTTGTTAATCCAGCTAAGAAATTTTTTAACAGCTAAGCAATATTTCCTAATGCAGCTGAAAAATTTCATAATTCAGTCTAGAAATATGTATAAAATATTTACCAAAGCATAATTCAGCTAAGACAAGTTCTTTTAATATAAATTCAGCTAAGTATATTTCATGAGAAATCAGTAATATCATGATTCAGCTAAGATTTTGTTAATTCAGCTAAGAAATTTTCATTAAAAACTTACCAAAGCACAATTCAGCTAAGACATGTTCTTTTAATATAAATTCAGCTAAGTATATTTCATGAGAAATCAGTAA